>RXPK01000074.1:201161-233238 GCA_004143645.1 Protaetia brevitarsis
TGAAGGCATTTTGCTTTGACTGCAAAAGTAGAGGCTGATTCTCATATACTGCGACAAACTTTTAAAGCGCTGATTCCTGGGGTTTATTTCTGATCATCAAAAGTTCATAGAAATATGTCAAAATCGCTTAGTCTAAAGTTGTAAAGTTGTACAATTGTAAATACAAATGTAATAGAATGAACATAACTAATGGTATTACAAATTAACAAAATAATAGTAAAACAAATTAACATTATCTAACTGTCGAAAATGACCCCGCCCCAACTGCAATCAAGCTCTATCCTCATTGTATTGACTGGCGAGTCCGTCTAAATACCAGGGTATTTGAATTGTTGAAAAGCTGCGATAATACGATTCTCAGTTCATCACATTTTCATGGAGTCGTATAAACTAATGATTTAAGGGTGACCCAGAGGAAAAAGCCACGAATTAGTCGGAGACCAAGGTGGCCACGGTGTCGATTCCCCGTCCATCCACCGATCTGGGATACTATTGTCAAAAATCGACGAGCACTAACTAAAATGCGCTGGAGCACCTCATGCATAAATATTTTTTGTAATCTAATGCAGGAACTTTTTCCAGCAGTAGGGTAGCCCCCTTCAAGAAAAATTGCGGTTAACGCTCCCATTAAACCCATCGGTAAAAAGGGACCATCAAGTGAATCTCCAACAATTTCGCCCACAATTGACAGAGAATTGATGTTGATAACGGGCATTCACTAGTTCGTGCGGATTTTCTTCGGTCCATATGTGATTATTATGAACATTATAATGCGTTCTAGAAAAGCTAGTCCTGACGATGAAGAATATTTGAGCCAAAAGTCAGGATTTGTGCGATTCTGTTTGCGTCCATTGACAAAAAGCCACTCTTTGCGGAAATCCGCCGGCGAAAGTGCCTGCACCGTTGAATGTGATGGATACAACAGTGACCTTTCAATATCTCAAACTGTGGCTGATAATGATTTAAAGCAAACGAATTTTTTGGTGCTTTAGTAGATGTTCCCCAATTTCATTTAGTAACCATTTGTTCAACTTGTGGAGTTCTCACTGTGATGGGTGTCTGTTATCAGTCTGCCGTTTTTTAAAGTTCCCGTTTCATTAAGGTTTCAGCGGGAAATATTCGAATGATACGGTATACGGTTGGGTATCGTTCTGCATGATGACATCTAGCAGCCGCGATTTCTATTCGAAAGACCGTAAACGAAATGTATACCACTCTCAGCATTCGTGTATTTATTTTAGAAAAACAGAAACTGGCAATAAACTGAATGAATACTCTGACAACTATTGAAATATTGAAATGAACACAACCAAAACGCTATACCAGCAAATCAAGTAAAATATACAAGATTTGAGCGAAACCCGCCATTAAAGTTCTTAAATTTGCAATATCTCGATTTTGAATCTTTGAGATTAAGCACAGTTAGCTATATGATCTATTTAGAAAAAAATAACTTTATCTATGTTGCACTTCCAGTTATCTCGAAAGTCATGACCAACTATGATATTATAAATATAAACCTATATTTATTGGTACATTTTTAGGTTCTACTAGGCATTTTAAAGCTAATTTTATAAAACATCTGCTTACTTAGCCGCTTACCTTCAGTTTATTTTGGTTTTGTAAAAAAAAAATCCAAAAAAATATGTGTTAAATCGTAAAATAAAAGCTGGAGAACTTTTATATTGACTGTGAAGGATGTGGGTTCTCTACTATTTAAGCAGGAAATAAAAAGTAAACAAAATTATACAGGGTGTGCCACAATCTAGGGTTGATTGGAAATTCTCAGTACTAAAAAGCATTTTTTCCAAATGGAACATCCTGTATATATTTTTTTATAATTGTATTCTCTATCGAAAAACTGTAAGTTTTCTTATACCTATTTGCAGCGCTTCTTTTAGGATTAGTTATTACACAAATTTCGTGCATTGTGTAAATTTAGAAAATAAAAAGTACAAAAAGTTGCGATGATGTGTATATTTTTACGTTTCGTTTTGAAAAATACAAAACAACGATGTAATGCATTAAATATAATAAATTCAGACATACACACTCTTGCTTAAATATTTTGGGTTTTTATTCTAATTTTTGATCCAAATACTATTAAGATGATGACCCAAATCAACAATCCCTATTAGGGTGGGTCTAGATTTTCACTGCTACAGTGTAAATAATCAATACATAAGTTACATTCGAAACACTATCAAAATGAGTGTTCGTTTTTACATTTTCTTTTTACTAAAACTGTAGAGTAAATCTACAAGACGCTGCCATTAAACTCGCCACTATTGAACATCTGCTTTTGCAAACATGGTTTCCTCACTGGTATTTTAGACGCAGTCCGCTCCCTAGGGCAAACCAAATGGACACGACCTCCAAATACTCAGGTTCGAGCTTCGACGTCTCTTATTCACATATATAAAAGTTTTCAACATCTGCTATACATATGTAATAAAAACGAAGTTATACCTACTTTATAATAATATAGTTGATTCAGGAGAACTTTTAATAATTGATTAGGAAGTAAAATTAAGGTATTGTGGTGTTGAAAAAGAAACGATATGAAGAACAGTTTCTGAAAGAGAAACAACGGTTATTAGTAGCGGAAACATTAATTTGCAATCAGATAAATGATAGCTGGGGACTACAAAAAAAGGGGTTATAACATTTACATAAACAATTATTTATACTTATGTTAATTCATGTTAATAAAGGTGTAAATGCACTAAAAAGCACTAACTGATCGGGATCTGTAATTTTACACCGCAAAATTATAATTCAGGCACTCACCGTTGGTTGGAGCTAGTAGAAATAAAGCAATATACAATGAAATAAAAAATAGTACGCCACTACATACATAAAAGGATTCAACCATGACTTCTTTCGTCTTTTAAAAAAATACACAAACTTTACTAAAAAATAAGTTTGAAGTCTATAAACGGTTATGGGTTACTATCGGCGTCAAGTTTACAGCATGGTAAAATACTTCTTGAGCTTGATTAATTTTACCATCTGTTCTGATAACGTTTTATGTTCCCTTTATGTTGATTAAATAATAAGGTTGTTGGCGATTTCTCCTTTTTTTTAGATTTCCTTATATTTAATTCTTTTTTGGATACAAAATTTAAGTTGTTTAAAATAAAACGGTTTGGAGAATCGAAGAACTTTCTTACAAATATTATTAATTGTTTGCATGGCGAAGGTAATTCGGAAGAAAATGTCCTTTTGGTGATCATTGACAAACACTTGCGCGTGTTCCTAGTAAGAAAAATTCCAATGATACATTTTGAAGCTCAATTTGCTACGACGCAAGCAGATGGCGCTACCTCTTCAGAGAGGAAATCACGCATATAATGAGGACTGCTCTTAGAGGGCGCTATTGTATTGGCTGTATCGATTAGGGGGTATAATTCATAATAAATTTGGTTCGACCATCTCATTGATTACTTTAATCACTGTGGTAAATTAGTTCATCGTGCTGAAATGATGTATGCATTTAAAAGTATATTACCGTGGTGGCATTGATTTGAAAACTGATAAGCTTTCATCCACCTGTGCATAAACATGCATTGAGGCAAACTAATAAACAACTTCAAAAGTTGTTGAGGCATTAGTATTTGCTTTTTTATCCCGAAATGGTCATGGCTAGATATTACGCAAATATTTTAAGCATAAATATATCCAGAAACCTGTTTGACCAAACGCATGTTTATGCAGATTGTAGACAAAGCTTAAGCGGTAGTGCTTATTACTTATAATGTTTAGTTTTATAATTCCGGATTATGAATGTGATCAGTATATTTTTTCTAAGAATTCTAAAGCCGCATATTTTCAATACTTGGTTTTCATGATTACTTCTGAAATATCCAGACATGCTAATGTAAACAAAAGTATTTAGAATAATAACTGAGTCAATATCTATCACAACACAAAAACATAATTCAATTTTAATGTTATTTGTCTAAAAGCCATTCCTGGTACAATAATTACCGACGTGTAGCGACCTGTAATTCTGTAATAGGTATATCGCCCTCTTAAGCGCTGTTTAGTGACTGTTTGAGCAGACGTGCTTTGGGTCCATGTTGTTTTGTTGAAGTTTAAATAGTAATTATTATGGTTGTGGTTGTAGTTCCTTTTGGTTTAATTTGCGCGTTATTTTATGTTCTATTATTATAGAACTTCAATGACATTTGTTTTTATTTTATTAAGAGTAATCAAGGATTTAATTGTGAATAGAGGTTTAGTATGTAAAATTGTGAATTCTTTACAATTTACAAAAATAATTTTGTATAAACGATGTCAAAGAGTTGGGTTGCGTGTGATTAAACTTTCTAATACTGAGAAAGACAGTCGTTGGAATACTTTTTGATACTACCATCACTTCCTTCATAAATAAAATGTTAATATTTATTTCAGTGTTGCATTTACATACAGATGTTTAGCAAATATTTTATGACTGTAATATATACCTCTCCTCTACCTACTATTGTAGTTATGAAATATTTGGTATACACCCAAATAAAATCTGAATATTAGAAGTATATTTAAACGACTCATTTGAGCGTACCCCAGATTAATGATAGTTCGTGTGCTAAAGTTGGTGGCGCGCAGGGTTATCGATTAAAACAAGCAGTAAGTTTCTATTCCCAGGCATCGATATGCAATCTAAATTTCTGGCTGCAATTGCACAGACAAAACAGTTTTTATCTGAGAGTTGCATGTCAGTCACCATATATTTATCACATCGAAACATACTATGGTCATCATCAATTAATTATAGCAAAAAAAAAGATGCATCACAATACTGAAGTATCTAATAAAATGTGTTTTATACATTAATCCAGTTTTTACTTCATCAGGATTCCCCATAACTTTCACATAAACCAGTTTAAATAAAACACGCATTAAAGTTAAAGCAATTACCCGCCGCGACACTGGAGATCGAATAAAACGACGTCGAATTTTAATGCGCTGTTATTTAACACCATTAAAAAATTACCATTTTTACCCTCGAGTCGCACGGTCACCTTCAGTTCGCAGTTTTCAAGACAGAATAAACGGTTTACTGCGGCCGAGTACATCTTTCTCCCGAAGTAATTAACTCCACTAACTCGGGCCAATTACGGCAGGGCGATGCTCTCCGAGTGCAGTTTCTTCCGCCCGCGGCTTACGTCGAGTTAAAATCGTTACTCGAACGGAACGAATCCGATTATTATCTTTGCGAAAGCACGCGCGACCCGATATTTAAAGAGCGCTTTAACATTATTATGACACCGGGCGGTGAGGAATTGCGCGAATATTTAACTTTTGAGTTCATTGAATTAGGTCTGAAGCGGTGCCGCGCCGGTTCTGTCAACTTTATTGGGTCGAGAAGCGGTCCACTGAATTTCAATGTAATTGACGCGTTTGCCGAAAGTCTGGTACAAAAATTACAGGGCCCGCAAATGCGATTTGTAGACTACGATGGTTATATCAACGGAATTAACATCATATTTATTGGATTCTCATAAGTTAGAGGTGGAATTAGAAGAAAATTTAAAGCTGTTTCCCAATGGCGTAACTATTTTTAAATATAATGCTATAATTAAATTATTAAAATCCAGTTTTAATCATCCGAGTGTCATTTATACTCATTAATAATAAAATGTACCCTGTTAATGCCAGATGGCATGCGGGAAGAATTTTTGATTACTTACAATGCGTTGCTCATCTTGATGAATCACCGCGTATTTTTACAGCTTTACACGTAAATAGTATACAGCAAAGCCTTTGAGATCGTGCTACCACAGTATAAATCTTATCGAGTAGTTTCACTAAGTGTCGGCGCCTTTGATGTTTTGTCTATCAATTTAAGGAAATTCGCGATGGCGTTTGGCGGCTATATTTGCAAGTAATAATTGCAAAGTGGGTACGAAAATAATATATATACTCAAACAGACTGACAATTGACAGAAAATCGCACAACATCAATGTCAGTCCTATAACAAAATGGCAGAATGGAAGGCTTTGTAGGTTAGGTTTTTGCTTGTAAACAAATTCAACTAGTTTTAGTTACAATTTCATCCACCTATGCGACACCGCGAATTTCCTTAGGCGCCATGTTTGAAACCCATGTTACCGGCGATGTGAAGCTATTGGATATACATATATACTGTGGTGCTACACACTAAAATATTTGCTTGTGTCAAACCTTATATGTCAAATTACCACACCGATCCTTTCCTAAAAAATCAACTACTACAAACTTAATAGAAATTATATAGTTTAAAATCCACTGTTTTGATGATGAGCAGCAAGTTGATGTCTTATATTCTGACTTCAGTAAGGCCTTTAACACAAATGATCACTCTTTACTTATCTCTAAATTATCTTCTAATGGCTTTACTCCTAAATTTATATTATTCAAACAACCATAGTTACATAAACGATTTCCTTATGCTCAATTTAATGGTGTTACATTTGCATCATTTCAAGTTTCACCTGGGGTGCCACAAGGCTCCAACTTATTGTTAGAGCTACTTCCTTTTAATATATATCTTATTTTTTTTTATCTTTAATTTGGAAATGATTGAGGACTGGTGTAATACCAACAGTATTAGTTTAAAAATCAGCAAGTCTGTTACACTTTCCTTCACCAAAAAATGTTATCCCTATATTTTCAATTGTCGGAAGAAATACCAGCTGAATTTATTGGGAGATCAGGTTATTGGGGATGCAGCTGAATCTTTTATTAAATATCTAAGCTTTCGCCAACATCCTGGCTTCATCAGAGAATATCTATTAACAATCAGGCAAAATAAAATATACTATAACTAATTAAAGTTAAAGTACTTACTAATTGAAGTAGAATTAGAGTGGCAGTAGAAGGCGAAAACATGAAGTTAAAAACGTTAACAATATGATTAAAATATACTTTAACGTTGAAAAGATAAAAAACAAGCAAACAAGAGACCCATAGAGCTATACCATTCTTGGAAACGTAAGTTATCAGATGTAACGATCAATCTATTGTCCTAGATTGGTACACAAAATCTACTTTTTCTGGCAGAGTTATCAATTTTCATGCTAATTATCCCATCAATCAATGGGGTCGAGAAGAACGTCCTTCTACTTCACTCGTAAAGGTGGATATCCATTATTGATGAAAATGTCTTTAATTTATTTGTTTTTATTGTGAAAGGATGGATGAGATAACTTCAACACCCTATCTCTCATGGCGATCATTGTGTTGATTTTTTGATTGATGGGATGATTAGAATGAACATGGATGATTCTGCCAGAAAAAAATAGGTTTTCTGTACCAATCTTGGATAATAGATTGGTCGTTACATCTGACAACCATCGTATCCAAAAATGGTATAGCTCCACGGGTCTCTTGTTTGCTTGTTTTTTATTTTTTCAACGTTAAAGTATATTTTGATCATATTGTCAACGTTAAATTTAATTTCATGTTTTCGCATGCTACTGCCACTCAATTTAACTCTAATTATTAAGTACTTTACTTCAATTAGTTATATATTTTATTGTTGGCTGATTGTTAATAGATATTCTCTGATGAAGCCAAGGATTTTGGCGAAAGCTTAGATATTTAATAAAGGAATTTTTGACTCTATACTCTGTTCAGCAATAACCTGATCTCCGTATATTTTCACATACAGCGCGCACTATTTGGAGATACCTAAGGTTACACTATTTAAAGATCTTGGTGTAATTTTCGATCAACATTTAAGTTTTTCCCCTCACATAACTTCTTTGTGTTTATCTGCTTCCGCATCTCCAAGTTTCATTATACGCAGATTTCGTTAACATTTTAACACTCAAAGTGTAACTATCTGCATTTGTGTTGGACTATAGCTCTAATGTTTGGTACTCGCATTATCTTTATGAACAGCTGCTCATCGAGCGAGTTCAGAAAAAAATTCTTAAATATAGATATATCGTTTAAAGTATCAAGGGACATATTATGCCTCCTTACTGTGGAGATATGACCTCTGTTCTCTTGCTTAGAGAAGATCCAGTGCTGAATTTCTATTAAAATTAATTCATGGTACTGTCAACCTGCCTAACCCCTGGGGTCAGATATCTTTCATTGTCCTTAACTATAGTTCTAGCTCTTGCGTTTCATTTGCTACTATTAGTGCTCATATTAATGGTCTTCACAAGCCGCTAAGCTATGTATAGAAACGCCAATTTGTTATTTAGCGACCCTTTTTAGTAATTGTTTTATTTACTTTTTTATTTCAAATACGCTTTAATTTTGATTCTCTCAGCTTTTGTATTAAATTATTGGCCTCTTTTGTATTTTTACTCTTCGTAATGTTTTTTGTGATGTATAACAGCACACTCATGTGATTTTATTCTTGGTATTTTGTCCTATTTTTGAAATTTCTGCTTTGTTGACAATAAACGCTTTTAATATTATTATATAATTATACGGTGGGACTTCGTCTGCCTTATGGTACGATTCTATGCATGGATGCTTACAGATTTACAGATAACCTTACAGACGCTACAGATATGCATAGAATCTCACCACTAGACTGTTTCCATAACCAATAAATACTGTAAGATTCAAAATGATTGTCGTAATAAAAAAAACTGTTTTCCGGAAAAAATTATCTATAAGTACTTATCAATTTAATGAGTGAAGTTAGCCACATACAAATTTCATACATTAAATCAATTTTCTTGATATTTAGCGACAATGGCATTCACGTTGTAGTATCCTTCGTTTATTTATATTATATTTTTTTTCAAACCGTTTATATTTACATCTAATATAACCAACAATAGTATTTTTGAATACTGTAAGAAAATAAAATAAGAAAAAATAAGAAATCAATATTAACATTAAGTGAAATAGTTTATTACATTTTATAATTCTACAGGCTTATCATACACTTCAGCGCAACGAGCTGTCAAAAGAAAGTTACATTTTCATCCCTATAAAGTTTCTACGGTGCAGGAATTATTACCATTAGATTACAATGGGCGATTGGAATATTGTCATTGGTTTAGTAATAATTTTAGAGATGATCACTTGCTAAACAAATCATTTTTCTCGGATGAAGTCTGGATTCATCTAACGGGCTGTATCAATTCCCAAAATTATGGTATCTGGTCTCCTGGAAATCCACACGAATTTCGAGAAACGCAATTGCATCCCGTAAAAGTTGGAGTTTGGTTAGCTATGTCCAGGCAACCAATAATAGGGCCAATTTTCTTCGAGGAAATTGTAACAGCACAACGTTATCAACAGATATTGGAATTGTTTATTGCAGAGTTATCAGAAAATGAGCTTGGTGCAGGTTATTTTCAGCACGATAATGCTCCAGCACATACTGCTCGACAAACCTGCCAATATCTTCAACAGTTTTTTGCTGACAGGGTCGTTGGAGCGCAAAGATGGCCACCAAGATCGCCTGATCTAACCCCATTAGATTACTTCATGTTTGGCTATCTAAAAAATAGGATCTATAGAAACCGCATGCATACCCATAGAAGCAACCTGAGAATGCCATTATCAATGCAGTAGAGGGTATAACTGCACAACAACTAATCAATGTCTTCGAAAGTACTTACTAATTGAAGTAGAATTAGAGTGGCAGTAGAAGGCGAAAACATGAAGTTAAAAACGTTAACAATATGATTAAAATATATTTAACGTTGAAAAGATAAAAAAAAAGCAAACAAGAGACCCATAGAGCTATACCATTTCTTGGAAACGTAAGTTATCAGATGTAAACGATCAATCTATTTCCTTAGATTGGTACACAAAATCTACTTTTTCTGGCAGAGAGTTATCAATTTTCATGCTAATTATCCCACAATCCAATGGGCGAGTCGAGAAGAACGTCCTTCTACTTTCACTCGTTAAAGGTGGATATCCATTATTGATGAAAATGTCTGATAATTTGATTTGTTTTTATTGTAAAGGATGGATGAGATAATTCAACACCTATCTCTCATGGCGATCATTGTGTTGATTTTTGATTGATGGTATGATTAGAATGAACATGGATGATTCTGCCCAGAAAAAATAGGTTTTCTGTACCAATCTTGGATAATAGATTGGTCGTTACATCTGACAACCATCGTATCCAAAAATGGTATAGCTCCACGGGTCTCTTGTTTGCTTGTTTTTTATTTTTTCAACGTTAAAGTATATTTTGATCATATTGTCAACGTTAAATTTAATTTCAATGTTTTTCGCATGCTACTGCCACTCAATTTAACTCTAATTATTTAAGTATTACTTCAATTAGTTATATATTTTATTGTTGGCTGATTGTTAAATTTACATTTTCATCCCTATAAAGTTTCTACGGTGCAGGAATTATTACCATTAGATTACAATGGGCGATTGGAATATTGTCATTGGTTTAGTAATAATTTTAGAGATGATCACTTGCTAAACAAATCATTTTTCTCGGATGAAGTCTGGATTCATCTAACGGGCTGTATCAATTCCCAAAATTATGGTATCTGGTCTCCTGGAAATCCACACGAATTTCGAGAAACGCAATTGCATCCCGTAAAAGTTGGAGTTTGGTTAGCTATGTCCAGGCAACCAATAATAGGGCCAATTTTCTTCGAGGAAATTGTAACAGCACAACGTTATCAACAGATATTGGAATTGTTTATTGCAGAGTTATCAGAAAATGAGCTTGGTGCAGGTTATTTTCAGCACGATAATGCTCCAGCACATACTGCTCGACAAACCTGCCAATATCTTCAACAGTTTTTTGCTGACAGGGTCGTTGGAGCGCAAAGATGGCCACCAAGATCGCCTGATCTAACCCCATTAGATTACTTCATGTTTGGCTATCTAAAAAATAGGATCTATAGAAACCGCATGCATACCATAGAAGAACTGAGAGATGCCATTATCAATGCAGTAGAGGGTATAACTGCACAACAACTAATCAATGTCTTCGAAAGCATGAAACGAAGAGTTGACGCTCATGGTGGACATTTTGAACACGCTCTTTAAACAATTTTTAAGTTTTGTCACTCAATAATTATATTAATTGTATGTTATGATTTAAAGTAGTAAATAAATTTAGTTAAACACCAGTCAGTACTGAATTGTAAAATCATAATTTAGTAAAGAGTTAAATTAAATACATTTCATTTTTATAAGCAGAAACCAATCCATAGTCATTTATATAATGCGAGTTCAAATATAGGTTACGTTTTCCTTATTTATGACAGGTCCGTTTATTTTCTTGTGTTCCAACACTGACTTAGTTCAAATCTTCATTACAAACACGTGGCATATACTTACACCCTGCTACTTCTATGGGAGCGGAATAGACAATCGTTTTGAATCTCATTGTATATCTTATAGTTCTAGTAGTATACTACACTCCGCCAAGGAGTATACAGGCATTTAAACAATTTTAAGTTGAAAATCACTATAAAATACTTTGCATAAAAAATTAAATTACTAGTTAAACTACATAATAAAACCATAATAAAGCGAATCCAATCTTAGGTTTTTACTTCGTGCGCCGTTGCAAAATTTAATCCCGTCAAACATCCTGTAACTTTTTGTCAATCCTTCGCTAAACCATTAGGGCCGCATTATGTATGCATAGGATTGCTGTTTTTTCTACGCAGGTTCTTTCGCTACTACCTTTTCTATCCGTCTCTCTCCTTTTCCTCCTTACCTGACGGGGTCGCGCGTATTTACTTTATTTATGAGCTGCAGCGAGCTCGATGTGGAAATTCGAAGTCCCCCGTGTACCAAACTGTAGCGGAAAAAGTCGATTATGAAAAATACCCGAAGTAAATCAAGCTGCCACGATTTAAATTAAATCCAACGGAGGCGAACTGGTACTGGGATGCAATTATTTTGAAAATAAGGACGGAGAGAGAATACGTGGATGGAATGTTTTGGGCGAGTATCAGTTAAAGTAAGATTAAGAACGTATTCTTTAAGCAATCTAATTTTGGTACAGATTGAGAATTACTATTACTACAAAGGAATGTAATCTAATTTCCAATCTTCTTGCTTTTTTCTAAACGGAATAAAAAAAAAGAATTAATTTCGTTAATGTTATTTGCGAGATTCCGTGGTACATCTTCACAACAGTACACTAAAAAAATAGTGTTACAATGTTTTGTACAAGTTTGAAAGTGGTTCAACGTACGAATATTACATTTTACATTACCATGTTTTTTATTTTGCATTAATTGGCTTTTATTTATTATCCAAAGTGGGTTTTCTTACCCACGTAGGGAATTGCAATGCTAATGCCAAAAATTAGTGACACAATTGAGTCCTGCATTACAATTACATGCAAAAATCTATACCAAAATAGCAAATGTGTAATGTCAAATGGATGATCCCTGGATATAAGCACTTATGTCATTTTGACAAGTCATTACTTTATCACAAATAAGATATGCTATATTATAAAAAATTCCCTGTTTAAATAATAATTCCATGGTGATATAACCAAAAATAATTTATTTTATAAAATACGCATGTTTATCATACCTGCTGTTACGTACTTTTTTCCTGTAAAATCACCAAAATAACTTATCTGCTTATGTCCAGGGATCATCCAAATGATAGCTGCACTATCAACCTCGCATAAAAGATCACAGCAAACAGTTACACAAAATGCTCATTCTCTGTGCGAAATAGGAAAAAGCAGTTGTTTATTGCAAATCAGGCACATTCAGTGTGTAATATAATACATCACTACACTAGCTCTATTCCGGGACGCGACAGATTTAAGGAAGGGCATTGTAGTTTGAATTTTAGAATTTTGCTATTTCTACCAGCAGATGGCGCCACCCCTAGATCGCGAGACGGCTCACAGACGCACTAGTATACGGTGCGTCATTGATCGCAATCGAAATTTGTATGTGTAAATGACCGGAACATATTTCTTCTCGAGTCCGCGCGGCAAGTATAAATATACACACGTGAGTAATGAACCAGTCAGTCTATATCAGAGAGCGCATAGTGAAAAGTTGAAGCGAGCCGTGGGAATAAATTACAGGGAATATAAATCGTAAAAATAAGTATTAGTAAGTAAGTGAATTAATTGGTTTAATAAATGTTTTTAAGTAATGTTTAGTTATTTATTAATTAGTATTAGTGTTTATTATTTTATTAGACGTCAAACGTCGAAATAAAGTATATCGCCGTGGTGATTATTTAGACCACGAAACGTTACAAAATAATAGAAAGACAGGTCCACTTCCTCACAAAATTCATTAATAAAGGACATCCTCAGGCAAGCTGAAGAAACATCAAATCGTATAAATATAACATTAAAAATTAATAGTGAAATAAACATTTAAAATATTAAATCTTTAATAAATCTTGACAAAACTCGTTTTATTTATTCTATACGTAAGAACGATAAAATGATTGAATGATCTATCTATCTCCTTTATTCTTCATTGCTTTAGCGCAGGCAATAATTTTTTCTGATAGAAACACCAACTAGAAGTAACCAACAAGGCCAAAAGAAGAATTGACCTTTTTAAAGTGCAAAGATTAGCATATACAAGTATGTATAACTGGAGCTATGAGAACTTACTGAACTCGACTGATTAGGGCAGTTACTGGACTGTACCCCTCTTCACATTGCGGTGGAGGGCGTGGTAAAAAGAACCGCACTTGGAATGGTTAAGGAAGTCACGATTAACCATAGACTTACAGTAGCGTATTTAAATGACTTTCCTATTGCATTTTGTTGTTTTCCTAAAAATAAAGAAACTTTGCACTGGTATATTTTTACAAAATTTGTGAATATTAAAAATACACCAGTATATACCATATACCATATATACCATACATATATATATACATTTACTAAATATGTTTGTGTTTTTTAATCCAATTGATTCATAATGATTGTTTTATATCTATTTTTAATTCGCCGCGGCTCTTTTTTCAATATTAACAGTAATGAATATTAATATTTATATAAAGTATTAGCTTATCACTACTATTCGATTTAGCACTAATTCAAATTTTGTATTTCTTTGAAAAGATATTGTAGGACTTTTGAGGTAAAATATTTGAAAGTAGGGAATTTATAATCTAAAATTATTTTATCTTGTTATTATATGTTGATGAAAAACATACCATTTACTATAACAATAAAACATATTTCTGACGAGTGTAGAGCTTTTCGTTCTAATATCTGATATAAAAAATCATGGTTTTGAATGCATTCTCGCCATATCTCATTATTATTTTAATGTTAAAGAAGGAAGCCGAAACGAATTAAAAAATGATATGAAATCATCAGACATTAATTAGATAACAAAATATAAGCATATTTGGGTAACGCTGCAGGGAAAACAAAACATGCATTTTTGTCAATAACGACATTACTTCAAATTTCTCTGCATTTAATCAATTAATCGGCGCAACACCCACTTCACGAAAAATGGAAGTAGTAATAATCCTTATTACAATATTGTTTAATATCTTACATAGGGACTGTCGCAATTTTAGTTATGTGTTCAGTAATATTGAAAAAAATGTTTCATTCATAACGGAGATATGCTTTACTGATTTCAGTATAATACTTTAAATGTCTTCATGCGATCCATTTTGATACTTTATTATTATTGCATACGTATAAAATGAATAAAAGTAATAAACCCATTGATATTGCTATTTATGTATAATTAACATGCCTTTAGTTTAGTTCCTAGTCGTAGTTCAACTGTAAAATGAAAAATACCTTTTAAAACCATTTAATAACACTACAGCTATTCCAAATACTTCAAACATAAATAAATTTATTCCTACGCAGAGATAAACAATACATAAGAGATGCATTCAACTTCGCACATTAATAAATCCAGTCTAAGGCTTTTTTAAAATAACCGACAGAGAGACCGCACATCTGTGTTTACATATTTCGAAGCGGCCAGTTACTGCATAAATCCGTCTACTATCCACGTTAAACATATGGGCTCTATTTTACCCTGTAGGTCGTACAATTAGAAAGTGTCGCTAGTGTACAGGGTATTTATAAATAACAACTTTTTGTCTTAAAATCAAAAACGTAATCCTCTCTTGAAGTAAAACGCGGGTCACGCAGTATATACCGAATGTACTTTACAAAATATTACGAATTCAGCTATTAATGAAGCATTAAATAAAATAAGAATGTTAATTATTATTAATTTTTAATTACTGATTTTATTTTTTTCTTATTCGTGATTACAAGAATCAGAAAATCTACGAAATTTGTGTGGTAGCTTTCATCACTAAAACTGAGGCTCCGCCAAAATGAAAGGCAGCAATTTACAGCACTCGACGACTGCTACAAGTGTTTAGCACAGAATTATATACATTTGTTTTATCCTAACCCGACTCCGTAGTTTTGTTTTGTTACGCTCCCATATTTAGATTTAAGTTCCTTCAGATCTAAGAAGTTAATAGTAAAGACATCTTTCCCTTTTTCGATTCTTTCTTTATTCTGTCAGACACCCTCTTCATTTGTAATTTACGACCTCTGGAGTTCCTTTGTGTACACCACACGCAATCACTTTTGTATCCCCACCAAGGGAAAATGGTCAGTGTACCAAGGGACAACTAGTTCAAAACCATATTGTAATAAGCAGTTCTGTTCCGACATTTCAAGCGATAATACATATGTAAATATATGAAATTACAAAAAAAAAGGTTTTGTGTGTTTTGTTATTTAAATACATCAACGTAGAAGTAACAAATCCACCACCAATGCAATCACAAAACTCTACAACAAGTAGGCCAAGTTTCAATCCCATCAGTGAATGTCACCAAGTCATCTTATTGTGGTGCTGTTGTGTTATTTTAGACAAAATCCTTGTAACAATTATAATTTCTTATTAGAAACTAATTGTATTAGAACTGTATATACGCAAGGAGGTGCAGGATAATATAACCTTACTTGAATGGGAAATACCTTTAATGAAAGGGTTTTATTTAATTTCAACCATTAATTTCCCATCCATCAAATTGCAACTCAAATTACCATACATTACAATAATATACGCTTTTTGATTATCCATGAAATTGCCTCAGATATTCCACCTGATATATGTAGGTGCGTATACGTTGTACATGCCGAAAACATTAAACCCTTTTCTCTCTGAATTTGTGCCACGTCAACATCAGAATGCGCGAAAGTACCTTATTCTCCGTGACTGATGAGAGGGTAATGCGTTGAAATTTGCATGAGTAACGTACACGTCACCAGGAAGTGCGTTTAGGTACCTCATTCATATTTAAACCACCGGGACGGAGGTTATACAACAAAAAAGGGGCCCACGCTGTTGTAGTAACAAATTCCTTTTGACGCGTGGAGCATTCGTTGAACGTCGAGCGTAACACACACACACTAATAGAGGGTGGTAATGTCGGCTAGCGGAAGGGCGAGATTTCTTTATTAGAGGTACAATTAATATTACATTCAGGACTGTCCCGTCATTGTCGGCTCTTTGAGTGACGAGAAGGTGGGCTTTTTGTACAGTTAGAGTCGTCGTGATAATTAGTACGCTGGGGATGTTTGCCTTCGATAAAAGGGAAGATTGATGTAGGTAACATATAATTCGAATTCGTAATAATCTCTCACGGGGTGGCATTTTTACAATAATGCAAAGCTTTTTCGCAGTTTTTTATGCAATAAACTATTACCCTTTCTATTTGAAGTAATTAATGTCAAAGTTCTGGAGAATAACTTAACTAACAATAAGAGCGATTGATAAATAACTACTATTTGAGTTGTTGTTTGGACTATTTCCATCGTTTGTAGAATTTTGATGATCTGATGTTTCGGCAGTTTGTCTACTGTCGTCATCAGGGTAGCTCTGAAGGGAGCTGTTTCTTGCATTCAAGTATTCATCCATCGTCAACAACCTCTCCTCATAAGATAACTAAATATATTCGGGGTCTATTTCCGTATCCGTAAACGTTTTAGCGATCATGGTTAGATTTTTTTAAGCGACCCGATTTGAGGAGCTATCATTGAATTAATTTTAAAATAATTATTACATTTCTACGACTGATGAAGATGATTGATACTTCCTAATTCTAAATTCTATTTAAAAAAAATTGAGTTTTCTGCATTTGAAAAAATGTCACTTTGTTTCTCAGTTTTGAACACTCTTCTTAGAGTTATATCTGCATTCATATCATAGCAAATCTGGAGTCTCTGCTTGCGGTATTAACCGATATATTAATTTCTGAATAATGCAATGATTATTACTATAAAAAAAGAAAAACTTAAATAATTCAAAAACAGCAACAGGTAGCTATAGGAATAGCTAATGAAGGCTGACGTATTTATGGTCGTAGAATCCGAAAATGAATAAAAAAAATTATATCATTTTATTTAAAATAAAAAGTTGACCTCCGTTTCCGACCAACCGGAAGTGATATTTTAGTTAAAGTAGTTCACATTTATAATTCCAATCGGACAAATAATGGTGTCAAAATCTCAAATATAAGTAAATAACACTGCGTGACACGATTTTCGTACCTGAAAAACTGATTACTATTATGGTTTTCAATTAGTTACAATATGTAAGCAGTGGATGTTTTTTGTTTCTATCACGTCTTGTTTTTGAAGTTATACACTGATGGCATTAGATAGGCTATGCCGATTCTGGCACAAAATCTTGGGATTTTCAATGGGGGTAGAGTTCACATTTTATCCCCTCATAGATACAATATGCATATTTACATGTCACTTCGTGGTCGTAGCGATAGATTGAAATATTCTACCTGATATACATACCGGGTGTCCAGCCTAAGATGCAATGGTCCATAGTCGATTTATTATTGCTTTTTTGGAAAAATGTTTCAAATAAATGTTGGCTCGAATCATATTCTACACATTTTAAAATTAGTTTCAGTAATGGCGGACTTCCGGTTGTACCGGAAGTAGATACTTTATTATTTTAAATGGAACACCCTGTATATTACTGTATTTTTGGATTCCTTGTTAAATTTAAATAACAATACGTTAGGCTTACATTGGGGCTAAGTTGTACCGTTTCCGAATTACATGACGAAAAAAATAACATTTGCAATGTCTGCGGTGTTTGCAAATATCTCCGGAAATACGAAGTTAGAAAGAAGCGGTTTTCAGTTTTCGCTTAATTATGAAACAGCAACGTTTTTATTTTAAATTGTTGCGTTTACATTACAGTATATTAAATAGGCTCTGTAATTTTCGAACTCTAAAATCATGGATAACTTGATTTTTTTAAATTGAATGGTATAGCAATTTTTACATAAATGGATGTAAAATTTGATTTTCTTTCGATTTTATACGAGTGTCATTGTGTCTATCTCCAAAGGTTTCGGAGACATTCGCGATTTTTCAGTTTTTCGTGATAGATACGTATTGCGAAGCGCCGGCCACCTTCCCCTCGCATTTCACCAGGCTTGGAACTAATTAACAAAACAAAATAAGTTTTGTCGTTAGTTTTAATTTTTTGTCGTTAATTTAATCGAATTATTGATAATTAAATAAAAGCAATGTGTATATTTTTTAAGTTTTTACCCATAATTATTAGTTACAGTACCCAAAAAACAGTACGTGATAGAAAAAAAGTTTTAATATGTTGTGATATTCCGATTAAAACATTTTAACACTTCTCCATTTTTATTTTGGATAAATTGACTATTGACACAATGTCATTTATAAAAATTAATTGCTGACATCATTCAGTAAACCATTTCAACAAAAAAAACAACAACATTATATGAACTATGAACATAAATTTTAAGAAGCTATTATTGAGTTAACCTTAAAATTTGTAATTATAGTTATTGGAAGTTTTTGGATTGGTGGTATATATGGAAATTAGTAATATGCTATAAAATGTGTTCTTTCCAATCCTTTATTTTAAAAAATCACTGTCGACCGGTTTCGGCTTATACCATCCTCTGGACACAATACGTCTTAAAAGAATTAGAAGCTACGTCATATATAGCAGATGTAATTAACATCATAATAAAACAGTTTAAATAAAACAAGATAATGCACATAATAAAATAGAAAACACGTTAAAATTTGTTAAAATATGACATTCGTATTGTATATGAAAACGGACTAATTAATTATTATTAATTAATTATTAATAATTAAAACTTGTAATTATTACATTTCTAGAACGAATGATGATTGTAGTTATCGAAACGTTTGTAATTAATAAAATTAATATATTTTAATACGTTTCATTTAATTTAAAGCTTTCATTGCTACCAATTTTTGTAAAATGATGAATATTAAGGCTACCAAGAAAATAAAGAAACAACTAACCAAGTGTTTTTTAAAAAATTATTCCATTGTTTTTTTTTACCAAAACTAGAACATATTCCGAATTGATATACTACGAAAACATAATAGCTATCTGTAGTGTATTTAAGTAGCTAACTTCACAATAGTAGAAAACGTTATATTTAGTTTAGTTGAGTTTAGTACAAAATGGCGTAACATATAATTCGTGTTTTAATAAATAAGTGTTATCCAATATAATTGAAGTAGTTTTATTATACGACATTACCAAATTGGCGACGAGTTTATAAAGTTATGTAAGGGGTACAAACAACAGTTTTTCGGGAAAGTTTCCGATAAGTAGTGTAGTATTTATTAAAGTGATATTTATTAAAAAAACATGTCGACCGCAGCCACCGGTTACAGTAGTAAATACCGGTATTATTTCAAATATTGGATGTTTCAAACATTATGATGACTGGGATTTGTTTAATGAAAGGTTAGAAAGTATTTCTGGCAAACAGAATTGATGAAAAAGAAAAGTACCTGTTCTTCTAACCTCTGTCAATGAATCTGTATACAAAGTTTTAAAAAATTTATGTGATCCGGACAAGCCAGCCAGTAAAACAAAAGGAGTTGGTTAAGTTGTAAGTGAACATTAAACCTAAGAGAGCAGTATACAGGAAAGAATTTTGTTCGATTCTTTACGACAATCAAATGAAACAATACGAGAATGGTATGTAAAAGTAAAAATCTAGCAGCAGAATGCGAATTTGGTACATTCTTTAACAGACCGTGTTAAAGATAAATTTGTTGTTGAATGCGACAGGTCGAATTTTGGATAGGTTATGTGAAGAACGAATTGATAAACCGTTGAGTGATCTGCTAGAAATTGCTCAAAATAAGGAAGTATTTTACCAAGAGGAACGCCAGATTGAGGTGAATAGAGTGCAAACAACAAAGAAAATACCAGCAGTTAGAAGGGAAGGTAATGGAAGTAAGAATAAATTTAAACCAAAGAAAGAAATGGTAACAAAAGCACGGAAGAAGAAGCAAAATGTTATCATTGTGGTCAGGTAAACATGATTTTAAAAAATGTAAGTTTAAAGATTATACTGTAAAATTGTAAAAAGAAGGACATATTGTTAAAGTTTGTAAATATAAAGTAGGTACCAATAGTATTGAACAGGATGACAATGCATTTTTTAGACATGTTTAACGTAGATGTTAGTTATGTAAATGCAATTTCAGTAAATGTTTTAATAAATGATCAACCTGTAAAAATGGAATTAGACACAGGGGCCGGTATGTCTTGCATGCCTTTACAGTATTATAAAAAACATTTTGAAAATGTTAAACTTGAACCTACTCACATTAATTGAGAACTTATAGTGGCCATGTTCTAATGCCAGTGGGACAAATCACTGTTTAAAATGGAAATTAATAATAAGTGTAAAATTGTCGATATTTTAGTAGTTAAAGAAGCAGTTAAATTTTATTAGGTAGAAATATTTTAAATCAGTTCGATATAAATGTTGTTGGTGAATTGAACAGTAATGAAATTTCTATAGATACTATAGAAGATATAAGTTTGACACAGTTACTAAAAAAACATGAACAATTATTCAAAGATGAGTTAGGAACTTATAATGGTGAGAAAATCATTTAGAAATCAAAGCGAAGTTAAACCTATTTTTCATAAACCACGCCCATTACCATTTGCTTTCAAAGACAAAGTTAAAATAGAATTGGATAGAATGGAAAAATGTGGCATCATAGAAAAAGTAGACAATTCAGAATGGGGTACACCGTTAGTACCAGTTATGAAACCAAATGGTAAAGATATGAGGATTTGCGCTAATTATAAATTACCGTTAATAAGTATTTAAAAGATTCAAATCATTCCGTTACCGCGAATAGAGGATATATTTAATTCATTACAAGGCGGTCAAACTTTAGTAAATTAGATTTGTCAAATGCATATAACCAGTTAGTGTTAGGTGAGGAAGCTCGAGAATTGCTAGCATGGAGCACACCATATGGTATTTATAAAGTTAACCGATTACCATTTGGAACGAAACCCGCTTGTTCTATTTTCCAGAGAATTATTGAAAAAACTTTGCAAGGACTAAATGGCACGGCAAATTTATTAGATGATATAATAGTAACGGGAAAAACAGAGCAGGAACATTTACAAAATTTAGCAGCAGTATTGAATAGATTGGAAAGGGCAGGTTTTCGGTTGAATTTAAATAAATGTGAATTCTTTAAAGATGATATTTATTATTTGGGTCACAAAGTTAGCAAAAAGGGATTAGAAAAAGACGATAAAAAAATAGAGGCAATTTTAAAGATGCCGCGTCCGCGAAACGCAAATGAGATTAAAATTTTTGCCGGTATGGTTAATTATTATTCCAAATATATTAATAATCTTTCGCCGCGTCTTAAACCGTTATATGATTTGATTCAAAAAGACGTTAGCTTTAAATGGACAAAGCAATGTCAAGATTCATTTGAATGTGTAAAAACGGAATTAGCTTCTACAAGGGTTTTGGTACATTTTGATCCAGCACTGCCGTTACGATTGGCGTGCGATGCGAGTCAATACGGGATAGGAGCCGTGTTATCACATATTTTTCCAGACGGTTCTGATAGACCAATTTGTTTCATTTCCAGGGTGTTGACCAAAGCTGAACAAAACTATTCGGTAATTCATAAAGAAGCACTTTGTATTTATTGGGCTTGTCAGAAATTATACCAATACTTGATTGGTAATAAATTCGAATTAGTAAGTGATCATAAACCTTTATTGGCATTATTTGGTGAGAATCGTAGTCTACCAACCATGGCAGCTGGTCGATTACAAAGGTGGTCATTATTTTTATCAGGCTTAATTACCATTTTAAATACGTAAAGGGAATAGAAAATGTACAAGCTGACGCGCTATCCAGGCTTCCGGTACGTGTACAGAGCCAATCGGATTCAGAGGAATACGATTATGTGCATTTTATTGAGGATTCAGTTCCTATTGATTTATTCAAAATTCGTTCAGAAACCAGGAAAGATCCGATATTGGGTAAGGTATATAATTATGTTCGGTACGGCTTTCCCAATAAGCGGAAAATACAGTATTACAAAAATATTTTATTTCGGCAGCATGAATTAAGCATTGATAATGAATATCATTATGTGGGGATACCGTGTGGTAGTACCAAACAAGTATCGGGCACAGTTATTGGATGAACTTCATAGTACTCATGAAGGTATTGTTAAAATGAAAAGCAATGCAAGAAGTTATTTCTGGTGGCCTAATCTAGACAATGATATTGAACATTTAGTAAATAGCTGTACAATTTGTGCTACATCGAAACCAGATCCTAAGAAAGTTAAAACTTTATTAGGAAATAAAACTAAGTATCCTTACGAAAGGATACATGCCGATTTTCTAGGGCCTATACATGGGAAAAATATTTTATTAATCATAGATTCATACTCTAAATGGCCAGAAGCGTTTGTTATGAAACGAATGGACGCAAAAGAAACTGTTGAAAAATTCCGGGAATGTTTCGCACGGTTTGGTCTCCCAAAAATCGTTGAAACCGATAATGGCAGACAATTTGAATCAAATGAATTTATAAATTTCTTGACTTCAAATGGTGTAAAATTTTTAACATCACCACCTCACCATCCTTCTACGAATGGACTAGCAGAAAATGCAGTAAAAAGTTTTAAAGCATCTTTGTATAAATGTTTACGTGATAACAAGAATGCAAATACAAGCTTTGAGTCATTAATGAATAGATATTTGTTTCACTATAGAAATCAATCCACCAAACAACAGGTGTAACACCATCTAGTTTAATATTCAAAATAAAGTACGAAACTAGGTTAGATTTGTTAAAGAGGTTAATAAATCAGGAGTAGTAGTAAATAGTAAAATTGTTAGAAATGATGTATTTAAGGAAGGAGATAAAGTTTTATGTAGGGACTATAGAAATCCGAATAAGAAAAACTGGACACAGTGCGTGATAGATGAGATATTAGGAGATCGAGTATACATGTGTAAAGTTGTAAATGAAGATATAATCTGGAAAAGACATTTAGATCAAATATTGTAGATAGAAACCGAAGTAAATATTAGAGAATTAAAGATGCTAAAGATCATAGTTTTTGAACAGGTTAATTTAATGTTATTTCGTGATTTGATACGATAAGAGCAAATTAGTATATGAGCAACGGTAGTGGAAGGAGCAATTACTTCTGGAACTAACGGAAAGAATGCTCAAACGAATGAAGCAGACCACCCAGTTCTGAAGACTCTCAGTTTCTCCGAGCAAGTCAGAAGAGAACAACAATGGAGTTGACTTCAACAAGGTCAGATACACCACATATGGATAAACTTAGCTGTGGATCTAATGTGGTAAACCGACCTAGACGCAATAGAAAACCAGTAGTACGATTAAACTTATAGGGAAGGGTATTGTAGTGTATTTAAGTAGCTAACTTCACAATAGTAGAAAACGTTATATTTAGTTTAGTTGAGTTTAGTACAAAATGGCGTAACATATAATTCGTGTTTTAATAAATAAGTGTTATCCAATATAATTGAAGTAGTTTTATTATACGACATTACACTATCCAATGTAACTAAACCAAACAAAGAAAGAAAATATTTTTTGAGGCATTCTTTTTCTATACTTGCCTTTCAAAGCATTATCAACAAAATCTGTCGATATCACATGATTCTATACACAATTGTAACTATACAAATAATTAATTATTATTAATTAATTATTAATAATTAAAACTTGTAATTATTACATTTCTAGAACGAATGATGATTGTAGTTATCGAAACGTTTGTAATTAATAAAATTAATATATTTTAATACGTTTCATTTAATTTAAAGCTTTCATTGCTACCAATTTTTGTAAAATGATGAATATTAAGGCTACCAAGAAAATAAAGAAACAACTAACACCCAAGTGTTTTTTAAAAAATTATTCCATTGTTTTTTTTTTACCAAAACTAGAACATATTCCGAATTGATATACTACGAAAACATAATAGCTATCCAATGTAACTAAACCAAACAAAGAAAGAAAATATTTTTTGAGGCATTCTTTTTCTATACTTGCCTTTCAAAGCATTATCAACAAAATCTGTCGATATCACATGATTCTATACATAATTGTAACTATACAAACAAAACTCAATACGTAATTATCAGCAACTACAAGCATACAAATCGTTGAAAGGGTAATTATTACAAAACGAATGTTGCTACGTTGGTGGACTGCTAGATTTTCTATAGCTTCAACCCTCCCAATTTCTAATAACAAAAAATAAATATCTGCAATGTTCCACATTGCTACTTTAGGATTCAGATCTACATAAAACCAACTTCTATGGCCTGCTTTTCCTATCATAAACTTGCAAACACAAAGGCCTTCGCCCTCCACTTCGACAAAAATCGATTTATAATTGTACATCGAGGCCCTCGACGCTGTTCACGTGTGCACCTACCACGTGCAACACACAATAACTTATTGTGCCGTGTTCAACGGGGCGCGTTAATGTTACGTTCGGTCCGTATAGTGTTATAATTCTGCTGAGGACGGCTGGTCATTGTGGAGTATACATGCACATTATGGTCAACGCATCAAAGGAGTATTGTCGTCTTAATTACAAATTTACCTATGTACCTGTATACGTATACAATTTACGTCACAATTACTTAATGCATCAGGTGATAATATTGTAATACCACAAATACGGCTGTTGCACGAAAGCGGTTATCCGGTTTTTAGGTATCCGGGTATCTGGGTACCCAAAATTTGGGGTAAAGCTCGATATCGGGTAATACCCACGTTCAGAGTCCGTCCATTCCATTTTACTACATGATTCACTTATAACCGTATGATAAATTCATTCACCTCATTATGAAGTCCATCACGTTCTACTTATTAATTTGCAATTCGTTTGACATGTTAACTCTCGCCCTATCACAGATCTGGAGTAATTTCTTCGAATGACTGACGTATTAAACCCTCTGTATTAGTATTTGGATCATTACTATGACCTGCTACTTTTCTTTTTACCATACTCCAAATTAATTCAATTGTATTCAAATCGCAATGGTAAGGGGGTAATCTTAAAACGGTATGTCCACGAGCTATTGCACAGTCGTCTATTTAATACTCGGAAAGTTTTTTTTTTCGCTTCACTACTTCCAGCAGTTTACATTTCAACATGGAAGGGTAATATGGCCATGGTGGTATAGTTGAAATTTATATATTGAGCACACATACAAAAAGTATGGTTATACATTTTTCACCGCCACATTATCGTTGATTGGCAGTGATAGCTTTCACAAAAGTTGTTATTTAATATATAAAAGTGGAAAAAAGGTTAAAATGAAGAAAATGAGATGTATAATAGATAAATAGCGAAACGCAAACAAACAACCAGTAAACAAATGCGACGGGACTGAACTTTGCTATCAAACGTGAAAAAAATGGGTGCGCGAGTAAGTGGAATTAAGAGATTGACAAATTAGTTCGCATATTTTCCGGGTCTCAAATCTATTTGGTCGCACTAGTTACTTTAAACTTCCATATATTACTTCAAAGTGAATTTAATTACGTTATGGCAACATATACTGTTACGGAGTTCGTTCGATCTCAAACTTAAAGGTCTCATCGGATCGAAATAATTTATCCAAAACACAAATTTTTGGGTGACACTGTATATTTGTCAAAAAATAAAAGCAAAATAATAAAATACAATGAAATACGAATCTTAACATATGTTACGATGACAATTGGTGTTCCCCCTTAACCTCTATGCTTAACTAATAATTTAAATTATAGGTAATGATCGTGCAATGAATAAAGTTAAAAATAATTATGATGGTATTTACGAAATATAAATTTGAAGTTAGGAATTTTGGCTTGAAGGTCTTTATCACGTGATAGGATTATAAAAATAACTTAAAATTTTAATATCGTACAAGAAAAGGAAACAATAAAATAAAATATAAAACTTAGCTGGTAACTGTAAAGCAGCAAGAATGGGGGACACAATAGAATCCTTTAGGTCGCAGTGTAACACCACCCTTCATCTACATACATACATACATACATACATAGCTGGTAACTTTGGCGGGTGTCTCTGTCACGCTAGGGTTGTTGTAGGCGTGGTTCCAATTGCTCCCCTGTACGCGAGGTTGTGGTGCAGGTAAAATTGAACGATCAGGATTTGGTCTCCTAAATTAGGTACTTCTTTCACCCTCTAGGTTTAAATCAAAGCAAAATAGGTCCTAAGACAGGACCGGATTACCAAAACTGATAAAATTAACAACCGAAAGAAAAGTCAGCTTACCAGTGTCCTTAAGGTGACGCCATTAAACTAAACGAATGCCGGCTTGATGCTACTGTTGTAAAACCCTTTACAGGAAGAATCGATGAAATGAAACTTCTCCTCCTGGCAGCCCCAGGTAAAACGGAAACTGCACTCGATATTGGAGGTTACTCACGTGACAATATCCCACAATAAACGTGGTAACTAAATAGAATGTGCGCGGAGAGAACTTGAACAGCGCGTGTGAGATGGTGTACGAAGTCTGTGCGTCTCTCCTGGTTAGCGAGAGGGCGGAAGCGGGAAATGCAACGTGAATCAAATAACTCACTGACAAATTAACAATGCGGAGTAATTTACGCAAAAAGAAAAGGTTTTAATGAATGAAACTTGAACTAATAATGAAATAATGAAAGCTATTTTAACTGACAATGAATACTAATAATTGCAAATAAATAAAGAAAAAAGATCAATACTTGATATCAAGTAAGATGCGTGTGACGAGCAAGGAGTATGAAAGTTCGCTGCTAGATGGCGTTGCAGAGTCTAATTCTTAATTTAATTGAACAAAAATCGTTAAATAAAATCCATAAATGAAGCGGTCGCAATCCAACGGCAACAATACAACTTGATTTAATAGGGAATGATCACGTAATATTTACCATAAAGGACAGTATTAACTGGTACCATCTAGTAAATATTACTTCAGAGTTAAACACTTCTAGTACATATTTGAATACGAAAACGAAAATTCCAGATGAAATAAAATGGATGCGCCGTTACAATACAATTGCCATGGGACAAAATAAACAAGCTTCTAACCCAACGTAAATCGAAATTTTCAATTTTACTATTCATATTTTTAGTTAATAAGGACAGAGTAAGGTATTTTTTTTGACCTACATGCTGAATTAAAAAAAAGCATTGCTAACAATTATCATTTTTATCAATAAAACTTCATCGCATTTAAGGCGTATTTTTAAGAGCTATCATATTAATATTTATATTTAATTAATATTGATATGCGTTTTTAATTTTTAATTTTATGTAGTAGAGTGAATATCCCATAAAAAGGTATAAAGAAGAAAAAGGAATAGTAACAATTAACTGCAATGCCATATAAAGTAAAAATTACTTTTTCGGAACGTTCCAGCTACGTAGCGGCTACTATCTGCCACGTTATGACTACTGCTGTGGTTAGACAACCCATTTCGCTGAGTGTATTTCAAGTTCAAGCATATTTTTGGTTATTTATTGGTTGTTTTCTTTGCTTAAACAGCTGATTTCAATTTACCAGGAATTTTCACAAATTTTATGTTTATTTTGTGTAAGTTTAGTTATAGTAAGAGTTTATTGTATCATTTTAATTTATTTAGCGTTAAGTTTTTAATTTATTTTATCCATTCATTCAATTGTCTATTGGTCGCTTGTGCATGATTTTATGCGATTCTGTCTGATATTGGCGTATTGTTATACGTCTGCTGTTGTACGATTTTGAGAGAGGGATTTTTGATAGAAAAACGTTGTAGAGTTTTTGTTAAGCACTTCCTTAGTTCGGACTATCTGACTGAGCAGACGTTATTTTTATTATATCATTGTTGCCATTTGTAATTATTAAAAAGAAAATTTAATTGTTAGTTATTTAGTCAATTTAAGGATTTCTTTTTGTGATAATTGTTTATGTATTAAAGTGTGCACTTTATACACATATGACACATATTTGTTGGAAAAAAGTAAACATAAATTATTACTTAAGAGAACTAAACGTGACTATTACGTAACTAAAACTTCAATGTTCTAATTCCCAAGGCTGCTTGGTCTGTTATTAAGACTTATCGGGTACTGTTGAGGATATCATAATATTACTTTGGAATGCGATGGTGAATTGATTGATGATCCGCATAAGATAGCTAATTCTTTAACAACGATTTTTTCTGAGTTCGGTTCGCGACAATAGTTTCTTCAAATTCCTGCATGCAGTCTTGCTGATATTCCTTACATAGTGTTTCTAATAGCATGTTTAGTACCGTACAATGAATGTGAAGTGAGGAATTGTTTAAAAAAACTGAAAAATAAAGCTTCCCTGGACCCGATGGAGGCATCCATGTAATTTATTAAAACGAGTATCTACTTGTTTGATAACCCATTAACTTTTCTAATTAATTTATCTTTTCAATGTGGGTGTGTTCCCCCAGAAAACAAAAGAATCTTATGTTATTCCGTGCATAAGAAGGTTCTAAGTTTGATATTATAATTATCGGCCCCTTACGATTTCTTCAATTTTCAAAAGTCTATGAATATGCGATGTTG
This sequence comes from Protaetia brevitarsis, assembly GCA_004143645.1. Classification (NCBI taxonomy): domain Eukaryota; kingdom Metazoa; phylum Arthropoda; class Insecta; order Coleoptera; family Scarabaeidae; genus Protaetia; species Protaetia brevitarsis. The sequence continues at coordinate 230,084 of RXPK01000074.1, forward strand.
CAGAGATTGATTTCCCACATCGGATAAGTACAATATTTTAACAGAACATCAACATGGGTACGGGTTAATCACTCCACAATGACGGCTATTCATGCTTTTATAGTCATGTTATTAACGGCTTGGATACTGGTGAGTTTCCAATAGGAGTCTTTTGTGATTTGAGCCGTGCGTTTGATTGTGTTAATCATGATTTATTAATAATAAATTGCAGTGTGTGGCTTCGTGCGTGTTGCGGGTGGTTTAAACGTATTTAGTGGAGGAGTCAGTTTGTTAAAATCAGTAATAAATCGGAATTAAATGTAATCAAATCAAATCTTCTACTTGCAAGTTGAACATGGGGTCCTCAGGGTAGTGTATGAGGACCTTTTTATTTTAATTTATATGAATAAGATTTAGACTGTCCTATCGAATATGAGTCATTTGTATGCGATGATACTAGTGCAGTAGTGTCATGTGATAATATATTATAGTGAAAATAAAGTAAATTCATTGTTTGTGTACTGAAAAATTGGTTTGCCGAAACGGGTGCTTTTGAATGCTGACAAAACAAAATATTCTATTTTACAAAATGCTCGCAACAAAACCCAGTTAGTATCATAGTGGTTTCAATAATGTTGAAATAAATCGTGAATCTGAAATTAAGTTCATAGGATTATATATTGACGATGACTTACAATGGCGTACACCTGCTTTAAACTCATTAGTAATTGGAATTCCACGTGTTATCTGCTGCGGAACTGAGAAATTTTAATTGACATGAAAGTTTACTGTGTAATTATTATGCTATGTTCATAGTAAGAATGGTTTATGATAACATCTGGGGTACATCACGCGTTGTATGAAGTTTTTTGGCACAAAAGAATATTAGGTGTATGGCTGGGTATAGCAATAGCAATCATGCAGGCCGTATTTTAAGCATGAAAATTCTCCATTGCGTTCAATATATATATACGAGCTATAAGTATCATATACATAGAATAAAATCACTTTATTTGTAATAATGAGATTCATCAATTATAATACAGATCTAATTTAACTTCCATATACCTCACATTCATAGCAATGAGCGGTAATACACCCGCATAATTGGGTTACCTCTTTTTAATGCGTTAGCATATAAAACTTAAATCATTCCAAGAGAAACACGTTTAAGTCTGGAAAGTTAAGTCTTTTCTCATAACAAATGCCATTTATCAACTGAAGAGTATTTAACGGTATTCGCAAGAATGGCAACGACTAGTGACGGCTAAAGAATAATTTTGTTTTTTGTTGTAATTTATTGTTCTTTGTTTTATTTGTGTTATTATTATTGTATGAGTTTATATCCCTTTTTTGGTGTGTGAGAATAAAGCTTATTATTATTATTTTATATATTTATAGATATAAGATAAGTTATTATTTTTGTAGGAAGATATACTTTTTAGTTTTTTTTTCTCTCATTATATTTAAAGAGTTAATTTTTCGTTTTCCCATTTTTGCTGTTTCATTTTAATTATCCTCACTCGTTGGGTGAGAGAAGCTTTGTCTTGCCTTTTAGTTTTTCATTTTGTAATTTCTTGCGTTGTCAAGCTTTGTTTTTATTTGTGAACACGTGAATTGAATGAAGATTATTGGATAATTTCTGACATAGTTTTATTTTTGTTTGTATAGATATAGCATGTCCTATTTTGATTTAGAGTTCAAGTGCACGTTTTATTTTAGCCAGAATCCTTCAGTTCAATGTTTGTTTTTCCGCAAAATCCTGTATTTAAAACTGTTGTTGCAAGAAATGATTTTATAACGTCATTGGGTTTTTATTCTGTTCTTTTATTTTTATTTAAACCTTTTCATTTTTGTGTAATTAAGAAGTCTATTTCATTAACTAATTTCCTTTTCGTGGTTTACATTCAGTTTTATTTGCGAGGTGTATCTGAGGTTAATAGTTTTTGCGATCTTTTAAATTTTCCGTTGAGGCGAGTAATTTATTTTCTTTTCCATTTTAAAATTCATTTTGCATTTTCTTTAACTCAATTAGTAACAGCACTACGTAACATTACGTTCCATAAAAGTACGCCAATAACGTAATTAGAACCTAATATTTGTTCCGCATTTTGTAGTATATCACGTAATACAAGGTACGAGTACTAGTAATTTTACTTTGTGGAATCTTTAAGTAGCAAGATCGATATGAAGTTGGTAGTTGAAGTTACGGGGTGCAGATATGTGTAAATGTGTTCCCCATTAATAGAAAATTGATTCTGCTTTCTTATAAAATTCAATTCATGGTATTTTTAAAAGTTATTCGCGTGGTTGGCTTGAATGAAAAGCCCTGTATTGCTAATGACGTATACACAAAATACAGTATCTTCTTAAGAACTTATTACGCGAGTTCCATTAGTAATCTGGCCTTCAATAAGAAATATCTTTTCTATTTTAGTATATCTTTTTTCTTCCTACCTACCAAATAAATGATTTCACTATCGACTCTAGCTTACTTTTCAAGCTCAACACCAGTGGGCCTAGTACGTGAGTGCAACATCTGGCACGAACGCGAATGAGTGAATTTGCATCCGCAATTTTTCCTTTTGGAAAAGCGGACGCGACTTATGCGAAATTGCGAACGCAATAGGATATGCGAATATACGCGCTATCGCTTGGGCGTATGTGCGCTCAGAAGAATATTTTGTATAATCGGAACGGATGCGGCCAGTAAATATGAAGCTAAAGTCTTGCGTCTGGTGTGCCTGATACAATTGCCTAGTTTATATAGAGGCCATTTTACGTAGGGTGGATACAAAAAAAACGTCTACTACACGAAATCAAGTTCAATAGGGTTGTTTTGTGTTCAGATATACTATAAATACTTACCGCTTCACAGTAACAGAAAGAGATAACAAGAGCTTATATTGTGTGGGAGGTTAGTACAAATAACATCCTTCCAAAATAGCCGTCTGTTTCTCTGAATAAACTTACTGTATGCTACAAGAAACATTCTGCAGCTAGAGATCTAAACTTTAATACACGAAATAACATCATTCCGAAAATTAACAGTGCTTCGCGAAGAACAAATGTAAAATAAAAACCTCCGCATTGCAACGAGGACACTCAAACGCAGAGTATTATGCCTCAGTGAGGTAGGAGTGCACATAAATAGATAACAGATATTACCGAGAGAA
>RXPK01000074.1:953077-1133586 GCA_004143645.1 Protaetia brevitarsis
TTTGCAATATATAACTATGGCAAATATGTTGGCATTGATTGAATCTCCAAAAGTTTTTAACTTATAACGTTTATAGTTTTAGAGTAAATAACCGTTAAGAAGAAAACAAACAACAATCTTTTTCGTTAGCTTATGTGATTCTTTTGAATTTGTAGTAGTTGTCGACAGTGGCGGCTCTTGACAATATTAAATGGTGGGGCCAATCACGGGTTGACTGCCCCCATCCCATCTTTCCCCCATTTCATCAATTTTACAAAGTTTTACATCGATTTAGCTCAGCTTGCGGTAATTTATTACGTTATTTATTGCTAAGGGCCATATTACAATCGCGATTTAAGGATTAAATAGGGTAAGGTCGAGTTTAGTTTTTTATTTATATCGATTTTAAGTCTAAAGTTAAACTTCACTTTAGACTTAAAATCGATATAAATTATTGGAGATTATTGGTCTACGGTTTAAACTTCGATTGTAATAATGGCCCTAACTAAAGTAATACTGACACAAGAAAATTAATGTACACAAATTTAGAAGCCATTTTAAAATGAAAAAACGTGAAGTTCTTATCAGGAATATTTATCTACCTAAATATAAATACTCACGTATTTCCTTTACAATTGCGTATATTTAGTTTTTAAACTGCACCTACAGTTCCTCCCACAAAGAGGTTAACAATCTGAATCGCGATTTTGATTATATATTCTCAGGTTGAACCATACATACAACGGTGTTTATTGGAAGTAATTTTATTCAAAAATTTATATTCTATGTCCGCTTTTCATTTGGTGAATTGTCTATGAAAGTTGTTTTGACGACCTTGATTTATTATTATTAGTTTTCAAATAAGGGTATCCGTATCCATTCAGTTTAAGGTGCAACAAGTTTGCGGCAAAAACCACAAAAGGAAGCATTTGTGTTTATCTGATATTCGCCTCTTATAACATATGTATAAACATATTTTTCATTGAAACCTCGCATAACTAAAATACATACAGTTACGGACAAATGTCATATGCATATTCTTTCATAATAAAATTAATAAAACATTTCAATTAAAATTTTGCATAACTTTAGTTTTTTTACTAGTCGGACGCAATTTGATTGGCTCAAAGAAATCCTAACTGTTTTCTGACTGATTTCACAGTATATGATTGGCTCTGACTAATTTGTGATTCCTCCGCAAACATAGCTATTATCTCTCAATACTTCCTAAATAGTTAGCTTTTCATTGCTGTTTTACAACATAATACTGAAAAATAACTTGGAATTAACTCTTGTCTGCGATTGTATATCTCGACACTAATAAATAATGGGTACTGGATATTGAAGAAATGAATTATGAAATATGCAAATCTTATAATTAGATAAAACATAAAATATTATATATTAGTATAGTATATAGATATAGTATAAAGTATATATTTTATTTATATTCAAATTCACGTACCTATTGCTAAATGTTACAATTAAAAAATTACGAAAATGAAAGAAAGAATGTCTATCCACTACATTCCATATTGGCAGTGTGTATGCGAAATCAGGTATTCTAATAAATCAATAAGAACATTCAGAAACAGAAAATCTATTTTACCAAGGAAAACATAAAAATATTATTTCAACGCGTGCTGTTCATGTCTTAATAACAAAAACTAAATTATAAAAACTAGAAATCCTGTGTCGGATAAATACACAACGAATCATACCTAACATCTGTTTACACCGATAAGCCGCAGTCGTAGCAAAAGCTATAGTCCATCCTAAATGCGTTCGCCACATTCATTTTCGCGTAGGCTGTTAACGTTTTTTTGGTAGGAGCTGTACATACATAGGTCACTTGTTTACATTCCCTCACTTAATTAACGCAAAATTATTCAGGTGTTTTTGTGTTTTGTATCGACGAAAACATAACAACCAACACAGAGCAGCAAAGCATCTAGGCGAAAAACGTCGAGTAAAATATAAGGGTATATTCTAAGCATAAGCGGACGTATTTCTCACAAAGAATGGGAAACACAATTTTTATTTTCTTTGTGTGTTTACCTAAGCACATGGCTTGTTTTTTTAGTTAAAACACTATTGATGTATTTTTTCAGGAATAACTTCCTTTATTATATCTATTGTTTCATTTTCATACTTTGTATCCTAAGAAAGATATATGAATAGTAGTTCATTTTGATTTGAAATACTGTAGTTATTAACTAGCGATGTCATCCTAGAATAATACCTACTACACTTTATTACTATAATAATAAACATTAAATATTCTTGAACCTAATTTTTATTACGGGAAAGTGTCTAAACCGAAGTCCGTATGCGACGGCCCTCTACATATGTTTCTATTTTCAATAGTCGATCTTCGACGGCCGTCTCACTCACATGTTTGCCTACCGTGATAATGGGAGACCCTTACCTCACAGTACCGAGCACTGACGTATACTGATGGCGCGTAATTCGATCAACCAGCGAGCAGCGGGCCAAGATACGGCTGGCCCCACTTCAATGTGATTTTTGTGTATACTGGGACGCTAGCTCCGCGCGAAGACCTACGTGTGAATGTTTTTTTTTTATATGTAATTCGTTTAACTCTGTGTGAGTTAATTAATAAAGGAATAAGGAATTGAAATAATGGTTCATTTTCTCACAAATTCTTTTTAATTAAAGCTACCGGTTTCGTCGACATGAGAACACTCTCAGACAAGAATTTAAAGCAGATTAAGAATAGTCAAGTTTTAAAATTATAAATTTGACTGTTCTAGGATATAAATTAAATAAGCCTTTGTTTTACTGTATTGTACAAATTGTATTCATTTTGGCATTTCTACATATGCGTTGATTGGATGTTTACTAAATATATATTGTTCAAAAGTAAGACCTGCTCTACCAGCAGAACATGCAGAAAATACATCAATGGACTTGCACAATTGAATAAAATTCAGCAGCATCCAGACAATGTTGAGAGCACTAGGAGCGCATAAATACAACGCGATGAATATGATCTGAAGGTGCAAAAATGTTCTAAATATACTGCGGCCGGTGAACAATTTGTTCCTTATCTGGGTGTCCAATTATTCCTTCATTCAGACAAATGAAAAAATTTACACCGATGTAAAATCGTTGGTAACAAAGTTGCCTACAATTTTACAGGTAAATTTGCTTCATAAGGTAAAATTTCTACCATCTAGTAAATTTCACATGCTGATGTGTTTTTCAAAGATTGTACTGTAAAATTCGTATGTAATATTTATATGAACTGAATTTATATTTACAGAATACTGAAGTAATTTTCATATGTATTTTTATAAAGAGAGCAAGCAACTTACCTAATTCTTTTATAGCATTATAATAGGTCATACTGAATCGCTCAACCAGGGATCAAGAATGAACACGCTTACGCAAAACCTACGATTGTTTGTGACGTACATGATATCATTGAGTCAATAATAAGTTCGACAAACGAATAGAATTACCTACGCGCACAGATAAATAATCCAATAACCAATCACATTGCGGCGTATGAATTTCGTAATTTCCATGATATCTATAGTTTTACCCGAAAATTCAAGTAAAAACAAATAAACATAAAAGATCCTCATATTTTTACAGCAAAATTAAAAGTTCACTAGTAAAATTACTTTTAAAGTACCCCAGTTAAATACCCCAAAAAAATGTCAATTTTACACTTTTAAGTAAATTTTGAGAGTAAATACAAAATTGTACATGTTTTTTCCTGTATTTTCCTTTTGAATTTTTGTTACATCTTAAACTTACATGAAAAAGCTATAAATTTTACCGAAATTTCTTTTCCATGTTAAATATCTAGAAAAACATGTAAAACGAAATTTACATGATTTATTATGGTAAATTCACAACGTTATTACATGTAATATTCCTGATTTCGTATGGCAAAATTACTGTAATTTTTTACAGTGTATGCTCGCTCACAATCTTTGCATTCTATTTGCACCTATATTGTTTGTTTATTTTCTAGTATAGAATTTTTTGCTTTGGTAAAGAAATTGTTGCTAGAATTGTTAGGTTTATGGGGTACTATTATTTTGTAATGTTTTGTATATTTTCTGATAAATTTGAAATATAAGGTGACGCTATGTATTTGTTATTTTTTTTTTTTTATCTCTCTCAGCTAATTGGATAGTCTTTTTTTGATATATTTATTAATAAAATTTAAGGGGTAATCATTGTTTTGTAACATGCTGTTGATTTTTCTATATTTTCCCGAAAACTTCTTTTTCCGTAAGCTCAACACAACGGCCTACTAAATTGTTATTTGTACTAATTTCATATTCGATTATTGCTTGTAACAAATAATTTAAGAATTTGCCACAATGGGAGTTTAATAAACCAATTGTATATATTTGTCCTTGTTCGTTGAACACTAAACTGTTATAGGATTCGTAATAATTTATGCTTTCGAAATTATTTTTATTATTTATTTTAAAGTAAAGAAATATTCTTAAAAGAATTCATTTCGGTAATTTTGAAATTACTTCCTATAAATTTAATATTTCTAACTCCTTCTACTATATTTTTCAAATTTATGCCGAATTCACCATTCCTTCAAATATGCCCATTTGCTTTAACTATAAACATATTTGTGATTCGTAAAATGCCCTCATATATTACTACACGTTAATAGAATGGCTTTGAATTACATCTACCAGTTTTATTACTGGTATATTTAAGGGAAACGTTTTAGATTTTCATTGAGATCGTATATAAGCAATGCATATTCTATATATCGACTCTTATAGTGGTATATGGGAGCAACCACAGTCATTCCTTTCGATATGAATAAAAAATAAATGTGGAAGTGTTATTCAATAGGCTCTATGCTTCTTTGAAGCCCCAGTTTTTATTTGGACAACTTCGCCTGCAGTACGGGTATCTCGTTAAAAGTTTGAATGAGTTTATTTGTATCTCCACCTCATTCGTAATACGTAAAACAGGGATATATCAAAACTTTTCCAAATAACCCAGAACTCTACTCGCAGTCCTACTCCGCCTATAAATTGCTCTTTGTGAGTGTATAGGAATAGGCGCGGCAGTCGAAGGGTAGGTATTTATTTCAATAAAACTACATCCCTAGATTTATTTACAATGGACATATTTCTTGATTAACTCTTACCTGACTCCCTCGAGAACTACTAAGAAGCTATTTCGTGTCTCGAACGTACGTATGTTCTCTTCTATCTCTTAACCAATATTTTATTTTTCCCGGACGTGTTACTGCTGCTACTTTTTCAATTTGAAATATGCATCGTGATTTATGGAAACATATGTGAATATTAAAGAAGGGATCCCCACGCTCCATTCGATATCCTCTGAAGTTACAAAATGTACTAAAACTGAATAGCAATACCACAATTTATTAAAGCAAATGCATTTGTACATGCTTGATATTTTCAATACAAAATATCTTTTTTAATATACTCATATATATAGTATCATATAATGATATAAAAAAAAAACCAAAAAAAAGCATCCTTGCCTGCAAGCTATCTATCTTAAATTAGTTAAGGCGTTTAATATATATTTAAATCTACTTTTACTCAATAATAAAAAATACTAAAACTAAAAAATTGGTGTTGCAATAGCTATTCTTACACCTAGAATTTAGTGAATGTTGATTTTGCCTTAAAGTAACAAAGTTTGAGCCTGTTATAATTAAAATTTGCCAGAAGAAAATGAAAGATCGAGTTATATCTGGTTAGACAAATTCCAAAATCAATAATTCAGTCAAAAATAACGCTTTATTCAGTCGAACTAAAAGAGCAACTATTAAATACATAGTTAACTTAATAATAGTAATAATAATAGCAATACATTTGCAATTAATCCATTACGAGAATGGTCATACAATTTGCTATGTGTAAAGGGCACAATAGTCAAAAAATATTATACAATAAATAAAATAAATAAATAAAATATGTCAGTTAAAAGCCATGAATATTAAAGAAGTAAAGCTCTTCAATGGTATATAATTTCTTTTTCAGCAACATCGTCTTCACTGCAGCCTTAAATCTATGTAGAGGCAGCGTTTTCTATTCCTTGGGTAGGATGTTGTACAAGTTGCTTCCCCAGTAATCGGTTGCTTTCTGGGAGTAAGTCAATCGATGATATGGAACTCTTATTTTATTTCGTGTGCGAGTGGAATAATTATGGGAATCCCCATCTTGTATGAGGCAATTTATGTTTTGGTGAACGTATGTTACTGCAGCTAAAATGTAAGCAGTTGCTAAGGTAAGTATTTTTTCTGGCAAAAAATTAGTTTAGCAACTTTCAATGTATTCCAGGGCACACAGGAACGTGATAGCTCTTCTTTGCAGAATAAACATTCTGCGTGTTTCTGCAGATGTCCCCCAGAAGAGTAATCCGTAGCACATATGAAATGGAATCTTGCGAAGTGTGTTAAAATGCGCTTTAACCTCCTTATGACAAACAAAGCAGATGACAGTGTTCTTACCAAATCATCAATGTGCTGGTATCACTTTAAGTGTTCGTCCACGACAATGCCAAGACACTTCGCTGTACATGGTTCACTCGACCGTCGTGTTGTAAAAGCCAGTTTTTGTGTTTTATATAAATTAATTTTCAGCTCATTTGCGGTGAACCACTGCTTTGTACCTGCAATGGCTGCCGCGGATTTTTGATGCAGAGTTTCTTGGTCCGTATCTCGCAGTAAAAGCGAAGTGTCGTCTGCGTACATACAGATCTCAGCTCACTAACAAATACACTGAAGAGCGGAGGGCCAGGAATAGAACCTTCTGGCATCCCGCACCTCACCTCCATTGGTTGAGACTTCCCTTAAACTCCGTCAGCTGGACACGATCTTTTAAGTAAGAGCCTAGTAACTTGAGAGGGATACCTCTTACTTCATAATAGTCCAGTTTGCCTAGGAGAATATCCTGTTCAAACGGAATCGAAGGCTTTGCTTAGGTACAGTATGTGCATTTCTGCAAACTCACCAGCATCAAAAACATTATAAATACGGGTAATCATTTCCATTATACCAGATCCTTTTCCATATCCATGTTGGCAAGTCGTAAAATATCTTTCCGATTCAAAGTATTTTACCAATCTAGACGTTATAGCCTGCTCGAATATTTTCGATACTGCTGGTAGTAAACTAATCAAACTGTAGTTTTCACAGTTTTCAATATCACCTTTCTTGTGTATGGGTACTATTTGTCCTACTTTTAGTGAATTTGGAAAAAACTCCTTGCTCCATACACTTATTGAAAATGACTGCTAAATGGTCACATATCTCGGTGTGAATTTTGAACCAGAACCTTAAAACTAGATTCGCAAAAAATAATTTCCTGAGATTTTAATAATAATATTCAACACTACAGCCCTTGACGAATCTTGGCTTAGAATGATTAGGGTGGCGGAACACATTGAGTCGTTGAAAAGTGTTGTCCAAACGGTCACCCATTGCTACTTGACCAGCAAGGTTTTCAATGATACCACTCCTCCTTCTCAGCCATACTGCCGGCTCCCTGAGAGTTTACATATTAAATTTTATTAACAATGTAACGAAACGGGTTTCTTGTCTGGAAACTTTTGGGGATGGCCAGCCCAATTTCAAATAAGACAAGCCAAATTCCGTCTCGCAGACAACCCCTCCAGCTCTTTTGACCGGCGAGCCACTGCTGAGAGACAAACTTTTTGTTCCATAGCGAATGGTTTTAGTAATTTTAGCCAAAGTTGTCTCCCAACGGTGTTTTCCTCCGTCAGTCGAAGCAGGGCCGTTAGTTAGCCTAAAGATTGCTGATTTACCCACCTCGTCGACTTTCTCTTATCGATGATAACTTCCTCTCCAACCCCTTACTATGGGTACCAAATAAACTTCTTTCGAGTTTGGTATGGTGAAATAGTGGAATGTTTACTTTCTACACTAATATATTGAATAAATTTTGTGACAATTAAGTTAAACTAACAATCTACAGATTTAATAAAATAACAAGCAAAAGACAAAACAAAACACAGCTATTTAGATGAATTTTTTAGGCTTTTCTTAATAATGTTGACTAACTTAAATTCTAGTAATTCTTACTGACAAATTATTTATTTATTAAGGGAGAGAGACAGAGAGCGAACGAGTTACGGTTTTTACGTATTGCTTTGGTTAGTTTTAAGCAGGAATTTTGAACATCTTACCGGCCGATATGGGTAATTAATTCTTCTCGTAATTCAAATTATAGGGCACAAAAACTTACTCACTAAAATTTAAGCCAAGTAATAGGGGGAATTTAAACGAATTTTATTAGAAAACCAAACACCTCTCGAGGAAAGCTTGTGCTTCCTGTTCTCGAATTTTTAGGTTTATTTTGGTTGCAAAATTTTAAGAAGAGAAGTTTTATTTTTTGAAGATTTAGAAACGCCCGAACGAAAATGGAGACACGTGCTTTTACTTTAGCTGAAACGAAATCCACGAACCAATTAATTGAAAACAGCAATGTTAAGGGTTTTTATAAACTTTGATTGTGACGTCATTTCGCACCGATAACTAGTTCGGCCTCTCTTTACAGGAGGGCGCAAGTATGACCGAAGGCGTTATTTTTCTGATCTTCAAACCCCTACTTGATAGGAACGTGGAAACTGCTGAACAGCATTTGTAACATACAATAAACAAAGAAGCGGATAATATACAAAGTAATACCATGTTATCTTAATTACGCGAGTCTTTAAACGAAAATAGACTATGATTTCCTGTTATGTAGACGCTACTTCAGCAAGAGCCACAGTACCTATCAACTACGTATTAATAAAATGAATTTAAATACTTGCATTATACAGGATGGAATTTCGAATTCTTACAACAATAAAATCGAAGTCTCAACGCAATATTTTACTAGAAAGTGAATTTTTGTCGGAAAAAGAAGCATTTCTGAAAGTGATTAGTAGTGTACGGCATGCAACGCAATAAGTGTAATTTTCACACATCAGTTCGTATTGATAGCCCTAGTGAGTAAATATTTCTCTTTTGTGCTTTTTAAACCTAACTTTATATTTTTGTATTAACCTGATGATCCAATTGGTTCAAGATCTTATCGGTTTACTATCCGCTTTGTGTAGATTACACCGTCTATAAAATATGCGTGTGACGGACATTGTAGCGGGGGATACTTTTGCGCTTATAGTACCATTCAGAATTTATTTAAATATTTATTTGTATATTGGTATATATATTTTTTAGCTTGCTTATATACTTGCGTGTGGAATATAATTTACAATTAGACCATGAAAAATTTTAGATATTCAAATTTATAGAAATAATACATACACACTTGTTATATGTATTTAGAAAGTCAACTTCAATAAATAATGTATAGCTTATAACTCTTACTACCCTTTTTCACATAAAATTGCAGTATTTCACTTTTTGAAAACATTTGAACACGATAGAAATAATAAAGGTGTTCAATTCTTTATCGTATGTATAATAAAACAAATGAGGAACACAAAAATTACCCACCACATATTTTATAAAAGTCAATTAGGAAATAAAATTAAAGAACTAAGGTTCGGAAATTAAAGGGAAAGCAGCCAAGGTAAAAATTGGAAGAATCCTTTACTTGTGATCTAATAAGCCTTCGCTAATATTTATTACCTTCCACCGAAATTCAATATAGTTATAAAGAAAACGACGAACTAGAAGCCCATAAGAAGAAGCTAATTTATAAGTTGACATTAAAACCAACACACAGTGGTCCGAATTTAGTTTAAAAAAATTGAAATAAAAATACTTCCTCTCCATTTGTAATAACAAAGTTGACAATCATACTTCTGGTATAAGGGAACATTATATTTTGTATATATAAATATTTTAGCTAAACTGATGTACACCCCACAAATTTACCATAAAAACGTTAAAACCTCACACTTATTTACTTCTGCTTATATTTTTAATGGAAGCTCGTCGTGACACACACTGTATATTAAAAATATGCACAATTTATTGTTCAATAATAGACCACAACATTAAAATGACTTTTACTCTAGGTAAGTACACTTATTTGCAACACCTAAATCAACAGTCAAATATTACCCAGTATATTTTGGATTACTAAATTTCAATTTTAATTAAAAACAATATTCAAACTTCCCGTTGCCTATGTGTTAAATCACAACTCCCAAGATAATACCAACTTATACACATTAAAAATTCAATTTAAACTGTCATTACAGTTAGAATATTTAACCTCATTATTTTAGTAAATGCGAGACACTTATTTGCACAGAAATTTAAACAGTAATCATGGGAAATACCTTTAATTATGCCAGCGTTAAAAGAAGGAGCACTTTCCATGCATCGGCTCCTTGATATTTTAACAGAAAACAGCCATAATCCACGAAGAAGAAAGATAGGTTAATCGAGGAAATTTCATGTATGTAACAATGAATGATTTAACGTTTCTCCTAAATATTTTTAAGTCAGTGGTAAACTCAGCGATTCGCATTGAAATCCTATTTAATTTCAAGAAAATACGAAAATATAATATATACTTTTATATACTTTTATCCCCACGAAAACATTTTAAAATCTACGATTAACCCCAATATATACTATCTTTACAAATAGGCAATATTACGCAAAATTAAACTTGATGATTATTTTAGGCATACCTACATACATACAATATGGAATCCTATTACGTTGAACGTTCACTATTACTGCCTTGTAAATTATAGGTAGATAGAATTTTATAAGTTAACATTTAATATTGCTATAGGAGAAGCATAATTATCCTAAAATAGATTGAATCTCTTGTCTTGGAAATTGGTAGCTAAATAACAAAGGATACCTATCCCTTTATATTTATCTATCCATCTTTCACTAAGTGTATGAAGGTGTAATTTATCTTGATCTTCTCAAGGACGTTACCTTGTTAATCTGTAAATGACAGCATCTTATATAAAAAGGAACTCGGTAATTACTCTAGAACACGTCAACATAAAGCTAGACGGATAAAAGTTGATGTTTTATTGAAAGAGGAAGTTCCAGGTCGCTTGGTCTTGCTTTGTAAATCCTATCCCGGATATTATCACAGCCCACTTTGCAACTCCGACAGTGACACTGCGAGCAGCTGCCGTCATGCTAAAATAACAAGGTGGTTGTTTATATACTTTTTGTGGCTGTGGTTGACGGATACGTAGCATTTGTGGAATGACGACGGGATACATCTCAAACGTTTCCTACCAGATTGTAATATTATCTTTGTGTCGTCGCCTCCGACAAGCATTTAAAAAGATATTCAGATAATATTTCATAAGCGTTAAACGTAAGAAAAAGAGAAAAATTATCGTTTTCTCTCATCGATGGTATACAAGAACTATAACTCTAATCTATCTGCAAGGTATGAAGCTACATAATTAACTAATACACGTGCTGTCACCTCTAGCATTTATTTTTGATAGTTAATATGGGAGGACCTTTACATTATTTAGGGGATCTAACGCTTAAAGGAAATATGAGAACCTAGGGATAATGTTGAGCCGCTGTTTTGAATGCGGTGTTGTCTAATAAGATAAACATAGGATTATATATCCTACGATACATGTGAAGAAACACTGATAGCTTAACTTTAGAAAAATTGAATTTGTATTATAAAGTCCAAAGAAAGGTATATAATAATTGCTAAAATTGAATCTCCTAGCACCTTTGGAGTAGTAAATAATATAATAAATAAAAATAAAAAGAAGAAGATTGCATTATAAACAGTAAACGCATATATTTTGTATATGTGCCTATATGAAAGTAAAGGCTTTATTTTTTAGGTTTCAATAAGTTATTATAACTAACAGCTTCTTGCGGGTTTCGCCGTGTGTCAAAACTTTCGCTCGACGTTTCGCTGTTCATACTGACAGCTTCTTCAGAATAACTGAACTCACTCAACTCACTCAACTTCAATAAATTATTATTACGTTATAAATTGTTTTATTTAAGTTTTATTACATCCTTTATTACTTTTGTCTACTAGATGGCACGGAACGCTCGTGGATGCACCAAATCACCTGACACCTTCCAAGTTGCTCGCTGACGAATCGATAGGCTTCTTCGGGGGATGTTTATTATGATACGTAAAATGTTACTATTCCTTAGTTGTGTATTTAGAAAATCACCATAATTGTGAAAGGAGAAATTGAAAAGAAGCAAAGGTGTTACGGTTTATTAAAAAAATACATTGCTAATTTAATAGAACAATCGACTCATTAATCACAGGTACGTACATATATTAGAATCAATTATTGTAATAAGCACATCTATTAAGTCGAAATATCCAAAGCTTGCCTGGAAAATTCTGAATGCAGCCATTTAAATACGCGCGGTTTTCAGTCAGTGCGGTACTTTGTTGGAAAACAACTAGATTCAAAGTGAATAGGCCAAAATTTAAACTAAAACATCACTACATATTGATATACGCTATAATAAATTGTACTCAGTCAAGTATCTATACCAACTTGAATCTAAATTACAAGAAATATTTATATCAGTCACCAAACGATAATTACGTCAATATACGTCCTGATTTAAGGAAATTGGGGGCCTAAAACTAAATGGGGCTTTACAAGACGGCTTTCTTCAGAATTTCTTCTCAGGAAAATAGTCGTGAAAATATTCAAAAAGTCGTTGGAGGTAAATGGGGGTTTTAATATGGTATGAAGTCTATATTTAAACATTTTTATATAAAAAAATCGGGGAAGCTAGGGTTTTACTCAATGTGTGCCGCTAAATTATAGGAGCAAAGCCAGCATGACTGTCTTTTCTCATGGACATGGAAGGAACCAGGGCATTCGAATTTTATAATTGGCTTCCGTTGTTCATCTATGCCCAATCAATCAACAGATATTTAAACAGGGACAACCGTGCCACTAAGTGAGCGTTACTTTCTCCAAACGAAGGAGATTGCAATGGAGAAATAGGGCATCTGGCCTAAGGAAATTAACATAAATTAATGAAACGCAAAAGCTGTAGAAATAGTGTATTAAAGGTGAAACACATTCTATATAAGGTTAATTTACTAAAAGCTTAGTTCGTAATTTAGAGCTATAGAATGTAGATGGCGCACTTGCATAAGAAAAGTAATATCAGCCTGAAATGTTGTCTAAAGTCCAAAGAACTGAAATGATAGCAGTGGACTTTGACTAAATCCCTGAGTCGAGTAGACAAGATGATCTTTGTAATAAAGAATTTAAAAAAATGTCGCTCCAACTGTTCTAATATGACCACGTTAAATAGGGACAAAACTGCACTAATGCCTGTCCCAAGCCTGGATAAAAAACGAGCAGGTGAAGGAGTATCAACTTCGTTAAAGAACCCGAACGAAGAACAACTGTTAAATGGCCTCTACTTAGAGCTACAAATATTCCAATCAAGCAAAAGGCAAGAACTACACTGAAAAGACGGAGAAAAAGATAAACTCAATGTAGGAGATATAAGCCAAACCACTAAGGGTAATAAGAAGATTATCGAAGGTTAATAGAACCTGGTGAAGGCCCTAAAACACTATCGCAAACCTTGCAGGAGTCCAATGGAAGTTTCAGGAGAGCAGCGTCGGTATTACAGACGACGGTAAAGTCATCCGGAAGAAACAATGAATCAAGAGCAGATGGATCTGATTTAATAGTGACTTGCGATGTATAATTGCTCCGAGTAGAAACACCGTTTTCATGCAATTCACGATGAAAATTCACAGGAAGGCCGAAGGGTGTTATAAATGACCTTCCCTAGTCAAGGCACAAGAACCTAGTTCAACGCAAATACATCCATAACCAATCTTTGAAAGCGCACAGATTTAACTACTGTTGATCATTATGGATCACGACATAAAGGATTCTAGCCCTGAATCCAGATCAGCAGGGGCCAGTAAGGATAAAGCAAGGAGTCTAGTCTAGGGTATCGAATGTAGACTGGTTTATAGTAGAATCTCCGAAATACCCAAAAATACTTAAAAATATTGTGGTTAATCAACTTTGGTCGCAGACAAAATAGGCAATTGTACAAGGATATGTCGAATCGACATATTTAACTTAAATGACTTACCATGAACCTAGTACTGACTAGGGAGCTTATATTTATCACAGAACTAGACTTCAGTCTAAAGGGCACGAAATTGGGAGAATTAAATACAAGAAGTCTAGAGGTTGCAGTATTTCCATTATTTGCAGACTCTATGTCACACGGCGCTCACCAAGCAAAAACAAAAACGTTAAGTAGGAATAGAAGGGATCATAGAATCAGAAAATACAGGCAAGCTTTGGGCGAACAAATGCATGAAGCGAGATATGCAATCACTGCTGACAAAATTACGAGAAGTTTGCTTAGCAACGCGCTTAGGTCATCAGCAAACATCAACATTTCACAAGATCGAGGCTTACATAGGGCACTAACAAAGATGAAAACAGAAGAGGAAATAGAGTACTTCCTTGAGATATTCCGTAGGTAGGGAAAAATAATTCGAGCTTTAAATTCAACAGGATTAGTCGTTATGGATCTCTTACTAACTAAACCGTGATAATAAAACAAATCAAGGTATAATTTGAGGAAAAATCTGATTCATTTTCTTAAATTTTGGCAAAAATGTTAATAATAGCAATGGGACGGTATCAATGACGGACTTGTAACTCTGCCTCAGAACGAATGTAAGCCGAGCTGCCTTTCAAACATTGGGGAAGGTGGCGGTATCGCTAGCAAGGTTGTGTAAGTAGTGAAGTGGAGCATCTAACACCTGAACGCAATGAACACCCGCATGAAACAAAAATTTAGAACTGATTACACTCCATTGTATGGTAGGCACGTGCCCGTCCTTTAATGTACCTGTGGCGACTACTCATTTAACTAAAAATAAACCTTTTCTAAAAATTATTTTCTCGACATCTTCTTCAGCAAAATAAATATAAAGCAGGGACTTATGGTGTATTTGGCAAAACAAATACTTTTTTCATATAGATACACATTTTTGTGTGCGCACATAACCAATATTTTTAGCTTTTTATACTTATATAGCTATTAAAAAGAAGATGAGAGGCAGTGTTACGAAAATTAGCAAATATTAGAACTTGATTAATTTATTGTTCGATTCATCGATTCGTATCAAATCGATTTCAATGAAATTAGTTTATTGGTTTTTAATCAAAAGCACTTTCAAAAACCAACTTGGAAACTGATTTTAAAGACCAACATTTGTATATTGAAATAATAAACGTTGGTTAGGGGCCAAATATGTTCTTTAATTCTTTCAATGAAATTGGCACATGAATGGCAATATTTCAAGATACGATTCAGTGACATTCGAAATATCTAAAAGCACATGATTTGCATTTTATTCACGAGTGAAATTATTGGTTGTCTTTAATAATTTTGGTACAAATGCTAAAAATACATTTTTTTTCACAAATTTATCACTCCCGGGCATAATATCCGCCTAATCTAATATCCACACTGTAAACGTTAAGTAACCGTTTATAGCACGCAGAATAGTTGAATACAGGTTTACTATTGATTTATACGTAGTATAATGAGCGTAAAAATATTTCGTTATTGTATAGTTAGCTTATATGTAATTTACCAATATTGGTATGTGACTATGTAACAACCTGCATTTCAATCTTTTATACCTGGGGTATTGGATCGTTTATTACGTGAATATAAACGAAGATTAAACGTTTATTCAACTAGCGAAACCACTTTTCCATATTGTTACAGGCGCCTGTTTGAATTCAATTTCCAATTTCATAGAAGGTATTATATTTCGCTTCATCGGTTCGCATTCGAAGTTTCCAGTGTAAATGTACTAGAATAATCAGAAAAAATAGCGACCTCTCTGGAATCAGAATAGCGAAATATAAACATGCCCGCAAACAAGTACCAGATATTGTTCTATGAAAAATAGCTGAGAAGCAATAATCGTGTGAGGAAATAAATTAGCTGTGGATATAAACAGTGTATACAAGCGACAAATATAAATAAGAATAGTATTTAAACAAATTTAATTTAGGTATATTTAAGTATTCTAGTAGTATTAGTGTCTATAGTAGAACTATATCATTTTAAATTGATTTAAGTATACAAATAAATATCATTCACTTAATATATTACCTTAAACCCCAGAAACACTACAATATAATAATTGGTATTGTTGAGGATTTTGATTTAAGGCAAAATTCATTCACAATTTTGCGTAATTTTTGATCACACTTCATATAAGTCACTGGCATCATAATTCAGAATTTCGTAAATCCACGTACCGACGGGTAATGATTCATACTCTTTATCTTACATTCATTCAACATGTTTACGTTATTAAAAACCCTAAAACAAGCAACTTCAAGTAAGGGGTAGGAAATAAATTTCGATTGCGTTTCGATTTAAGGATTATCTTTACTGTAAGCATTAAATTTTTTATTATCCTTAAAAAGAAACTATTAATTGTAAACACAGACAAGATATCGCGAAAGTAACACCTAATATTGAGAACTTTATACGTGCAGATATAAATGCTTTTAACGCACATATACGGCGCGAAACATTGATAGGATTCCTTATCCTTAAGTGCTTTACAAATAATTTTAAGGTTTGAGTTTCAAACTATGTAAATTGATTGTTCGCAAAAATTCTTAGCGTATCTCGCCCACACTTAAACACGCAAGATTATAGGAATGATCTTTAAAACAACGAGTATTACATCTCGACCAATGCAATGGTACAACATAACATGCCTTTTTCTCTCTGTTAATAACATTGCCTGATCAATCGATAAGATTCCCGGATGATTAATGAAAAGAAAACAACACCGCGTGCTACGTCGGCGTCGGCAGCATACTTGCGTGCTGTGAAGACACGGATCCATTAATCATAACCGTTACACCTTTCTGAATTTTTGGAACAAACACGTGCAACGCACAGGAAGAAAATATTTTGTAGCAGTTTTGGTAGAAGGGTAACGTGAGTCATTTTTTTAGGTGTTATTCTTAGGATCCAAATATAATTCATGTCAAATTGCTCTTCAGTAAACTCAACCTAGATTACTAAAATCCATAAATGCAGAGTAAATATGTGCTTTTGTATAGATATTTGAAGAGAAGTATTATTTACTTATGTACAATAAACAAAAATGATATAATTTCATTCGAGTCGCCTTTTGGTCGGTTGATGAAACGAAGTTGTTCTTTTAATGTACTTCTTCACTAACAAGTGCGGGTGTTAACTGTTTTTTTTTTATTTTAACTGTAATAATATATCAAAATTTTGAAATTAACCTTTATTTAGCCTTTATCAAGCACTCCAGATTAAATATATTTCTTACCTCTCGGCTATTTCATACACGTATATTGCTTTGGGGGAATTCACAGTGGGAGCTAAATGAATTTACGCTTAAGTTAACATTGTACGGTTCTTTATCCCCAGTTAATAAAAATCTCCCCTTAGGTAATCGCTGTGACTGCAATTTTCTTTAGTGTCTTCATTCATTCATTTCATTCCAGTTTTTACTCTTCTTAATAACCTTTGCTTTCACAAGCGTCATTTTTCCTTTGTATGTATTTTGTGGATAATTTTTTTTTTTACATTTCAATGTGACGATATCAAACGCGCTTTGTGTCTTATAGAATTCACTGTATTTTCTTCTGCAAGCTTTTCTACAGTAAAACAGCGTGCATTGATAAACATTGTCGAGATGATATTTCTCATTCCCCAGAAAACTGTTGTAGAGGTTTTTAAAGCTTTGTAATGTTCATAGGTAGCACCCAGCCCGGAAAATTACACCTTATTTGAATTATTAAAATCATAATTCAATCATCCCAGTACCATCTGTTTGGTAATTTTAAATCAAATAAGTATATCCTCTCAAATGCCAGCTGACATGCAGAGGAGATGTTAAGAAAATTACGAAGAGGAAGATACCTCCTTTAATTTTTAATATAACCGAAGCCGCTCTGGGAGGCTGTTGCTCAATGTCCTCTAGTCCAATATTCAATGTTAAAGGAATTGATCCAAGTGAGATAGTGTGACAGAGACTCTTATATAACCGGTATCAAGCTTGTTGATTAACTTCGTAATGCAACGGTAGATAGTCTGATCTATAATATATAATAGTTTCAAAAAATTGTCATTTAGTTGAGAATAAAGTTTCATATAATCCATGGTTTTTGACTCTGTGTGAGTAAATTATAGCAAGGTAAATGAAAGGAAACGGTCCAATTTCTCACAAATTGTTTAATAACGATAACCGGTTTCATCCACTAAGGAACATCTTCAGGTCAGAATTACGTGACTTTACGTGACTTATTTTTAAACAATCTCAAGTGACAACAAACTCCCATGCCCAACGTGGGGCCTCGAAAAAGTAATAGGAAAATAAGTGTTTCTGTGTTGCGGACACGAGAAGATTTTTGTTTGACATCTGATACTACCTAGTGCGAAATTTCGTAATATTTTAACATTCTTAAGTTGAAATCAGTTTCGTGCGAAGTTTGCGTAATAGAAAATTACTCCTTCTGTTAAATTGTTTTTATGCTATTGCGTTCAGGTATGAACGTTGCGATGTCAAACTCAGAAACGTCTAGTACTGATTCACGAGTGCCACAAGATGCTAACCCTATAAATCAGATTGTAATGATCCCAAAAATTTTACAAGGACTATTGAAGGAATTACAAATTGGTAACTCTGTAGGTCAAAATTCAAATTTTGCTGAGTGCACGGCACATTTTAGTGGCAAACTGAATGATAATGTAGACGCCTTTATAGATGCAATTGTTGTGTACAAGGAATGTGTTAACATATCAAATGAAAATTCATTGAAAGAGTTGTCAATGCTTCTTAGAAGTGATGCTGAAAGGTGGTGGCAAGGTATTAAGTCTTCGGTGGCATCGTTTGAAGAAGCCTTACAAGTACTTCGTCATGCATATGGATATGCGTCATGTATGCGGCTTACCCTCGCAAACAACTGTACCAGGAACCTCTCAACTGGACCTGGTGTATGGATTATTGAATCACAGAATCCGAGAAAGAGTTAATCGCGGTAGAATCAATAATGTTATCAAACAACAAACATTTAAAGTCAATATCGCGAGTGACAAGAAATCCCCCGCAGTAAGATAAAGAAAACGCTTAAGTTAAAACACATGAGATTTTATTTTATAAAAGGTTCGAAATGTGAAACCGTGGAAAAACAGCATAAATAAGAATATAAATATCTCAAATAAGTAAAATGAGTTCCCTGATTAAAATAACAATTACGTTTTTTTAATGGTAATTCCAAGTTTTGCTGAAAATGCCCAAAATGCCCTTGAGTGACTTGCCAAATCCATCACTACATCACTTGGATCGTCTGGCTGTTTACTGAGACACTGTATATCCTTTTCTTTTTGTTATACCCTTTTTATTATTTTAAAATAAATAAACGTAAAGCTAATAACCGCAAAACTAAATAATATCAATTTATTAAACCACTACAGTATGTAATTTTCAGTGTGCATTTATATTATAAGCAGCTGTTTTTCTGAAGTATCTTTTTGCTGTTTTCGCTTCTATTTATAATTGAAAAATAGCTAATGGATTTATCCTAAGTAATTGTGGAAATCGATTACAGCTACGTTAGGTATAATATTGTTTTTATTATCATTTTTTCGTTTAGAAAGTCAAGAGTACTTCCTTATACAGACTGAATAAACAAGAAGTCTTTTTTTTCCTGGGAGTATAATGCAATAAAATAAATAGCATGAGGTTTATACTCCCATTTCATCAGCGCCCTAATAATGCGGTTATTTTTCGCCGGTTCAAAATTACCCACAAAAATGATGATGAATAGGGTGGTTTCCTTTATTAAAAGCCCAGTTTCATTCAGCGTTAGAGGAAAATTCGTATCCGCTCCGTTTCTAAGGCTATCTCGCCGTCGTCGGCTGCACTTTCTGTAAAATCTACTCGATTTAACAAGGGCAATTACAAGAGAACGCTGAGTAAGCAGGCGTGTGTTAAGCCTCGGCACCATACAGTTGAAGTCGGGAGTGACTTCATTTCGTATGTGTATGAAAAAGTGACTTGTAATTGACAGGAAGGAGTGGGTCTTCGGCATATATTATGTTATTTGCTTTCGGTTCGGCTTTTCTGGTGTCAATTATGTTTATTATTTAATGCCTTTATTGTAGCCAGCCGCAGAGGTATCCATTATTATGCTAAGTATCCATCCAACAGTTTTATGTAGTAGTATATGTTTCCTCCCAAATTGAAAATCGTTTGTCGTTTCAACATAAATATAATAAAGACACATACATAGGTATAATATGTCATATAGGTAGATATGTATCCTAAGGTTTCCTAACATTCTAATATTAATAAAAAACAATAAAATAAAAAAACTAATGACCAGTCTTACAATCTCAAAAATGTTTAATGTAGGCTACTGGTTTTGGATGAATACTCCTATCTTCAGCCCAGCTGGAAGCTATGGAAGTTACAATTTACGTCGAATAAACACATATTATAAAAAGTTTAATAAAAGGGTTCACAATATATAAGTATAAAATTGAAGTCTGATAGACGTACATATAAATGTAACAGTAAGTTCCAAGTCAGACTTTTCGATTTAATTAATACTAAAATTAATGTAAACCGTAATTAAAGTAACTGATTGAGAATATCTGTATTAACTACCACTATCATCTTAACTCAATTCGAAGGATAAAGCCGTGAGTACTAGCTTTTGTGTTTGCATTTTATTCCTCGGGTACACCAAATATGCTAAGATTATTGCGAAGGGTGTATTATTTTAATTCATTTTGAATATTCTTGCCTCATTCTGGGCACTAATCCGGTTTCAGCATGTACCACTTTTTCACGCATAGCTAGTTTTTGCTGAAATATTGGAACAATTTCACCTCAAATTTCAGAAGAAGATTCTCTTTTTTAATACCTAAACTATGAGCTTTTTCGATAATTTAACAAGTGCACTGCCCTCGTCAGAAGGTCACGTAGCCTGAGCCCCAGAAGGCATAATTCATAAATTACAATCTAAATATACTGCTCTGTTTTTCAGAGCAAAATGCCCGGGATTTCAAAATTTTATTTTCTTTAGTTCAGTACGATTAATTATTATTAGATTTATGTTTTCAGTTTATATTATTATTTAGCTTGTCCCTTTACCATTTTCTTTTTTTTTTTCTATAAAAACAGTTAAAATAATATAGTGGTTTCAATTCATCCAGCGACCTCTCTGATAAGTGAAAGAATGCTGTGAAAAGAGACTTTCTACCTACTAGGTGGGACGGGACGCTTCTAGGAGCACCAGATCGCCTGTCAAAATCGTACTCCGGACGCTTACTAACGAATAGGCAGTTTTTTGTCACCTAACGGGCGCACCCTCAAAGCCCCTTCTCGGATGATTAAAATTTGAAAAATAGTCATTATCTAAAGTCGTTGTAAAAACACTAAACGTACAAATAAAAGAATGTTTTAAACTAAAACAAGCTTAAATCTTTATTTAGTTACCAAATACTAGGTTTCATCATCATAGAGACTCTTGGATCACAAGGTACGTATGTTGGAATCAGTAAATACTATATAAAAAAATTATTTAAAACAAAAATACGTGTTCGAACTTTCCTGGCGTTTTAAATGACTATAAGGTTAGGAGATGTCAGATTAAAATTTAATTAATTTAAAATACGGAGCCATCTACCCGTAAATAGCAGAAACTAAATTTAATAGAAAACGATCATCTGTGTTATCGATATTTGTTAAGAACAACTATTTTATCACAGACCACTCAGTGATTTTTTATATACAACTCTTAAATATTAAAATTTCTAAAATAACTAAACTAAATGGCGGTTGATATAAATCTAACTCCAAATTAATCTATAGTGGACATAATTATAATAATCTTATTTCTGGTTAAATATTGAAATGAAACTAATTAATTATTTTCTGTTTTAGGTGAGGTATACTTAAAGGAATACTAACTTGGTTTCGAAGCAGAGATATTCTAAGCCAGACGGAGATGCAGTTCTCTGGGTACAGGTTGGATATTCGGTTCGATGGGCCCTCAAATCGGTCAATAGCTTGAAATGGTATACTGGCCGGGAATCTTCCTTGGAAATTTTATAGGAAATTCTTGACAATTTTGCAGGTATTTAGTAAGGATTTAATTATTCAGGAGTTACATCGATACTTTTTTAGGTAAACACTTCTTAGAACTGATATTTTATTTAAAGTATGGCATAAAAATCGTTATAGGAATTCAATACAACCGTCGTCTCTTGTGGCCACAGGCAGAATGAGGATTTAAACTAAATTTACCAGTAAACAGCCTTCGATTGTTTTCCCTTACAGGGAAGCCAACTTCAATTTTGAAAGATACCGCTAACCGACATTAAGATACCGTTATTTTCTCTAGTTTGAGGGGAATACAGCAAAACTTACCAAATATACATCCCGCAGAATGAAAAATCTCTCCGAGCAAAATATAATACTAACACATAAATATACCAGGTAAGCTTGAATTAACATAGAAAATAAAGTTTACATTATAAATAAGGCAGTATTTAGCACCTATTGCTAAATTTGTCCATTTTAATAGTTATTCTTAACAAATTTAAACTTTGCCTGTAAATTAGGCAACCGAAAACACGCTCCATTTTTCAATTACTCCTTCACTTGGCTTTGAAACACGTTCTAAATGACTCTAAATTGGATTCCATACCTTCGATTCCATAGCAATATATATACATACCTACATACTAATAAACCAAGTATGTATGTATATGACTTGTATGATTTTCAAATTACCCCTAAGAAAGCTAACAGCTTTGGCTACTGTGTAAGAGCATTATCAGAGCTAAAAGGGCTATAATTCATAAATGAGATGCCACAATTAAAATTAAATTAATATTATCTTACCAGAAATAATTGCACACGTGCTGAGGTATATATTATGTTATACATTTCAATAAGTTACTGAAGGTAAAGTTAAATGGAAACAAAAATTAAATTAAAATTTTATTTATTTCTACATGGAGTAAAAAAGAATAAGAGACATCGAAAGTATGTTACACATATATGACAATATTTATAATATTTATTTTACTGGAACAAAAATGGAAACAATATATAGTCTGTCCATAGACGTAACTATTTTAATAATGATATTTACCGTGGATTATCCACTACCTGCTGCGGCATAAACATTTCTTTTTTGAAGTTCGAATGCTAGTGAATAAGTCAAATCGTTAAATCTACGAATAGACTATACCTGCTGCAGCAGGTAGTGAAGATCGCTGGTAATGCTCATTACTCAAATCGTTATATCTATGGACAGACTATACAAGGATGTTTTACTACATCATCAGGCCTAGATCTAGGATATCTATAATGAACCATTGCTACAACGTATTACATATTATGTTATCTAGCGTAAAAGAATATGCCTATTTCAATAACTATTCACTTAATTTGTTTATAGTATTCTATGTAAGATTCATAAAAGACAAAATCAGCTTCACATCTTCTGTAAAATTGATGACCGCCCTAGTGATGTACACAGACTTATCTCCCTCCCCATATACACGTGCGTCTTCTTGAGAGTTCCATTCTCAACAATAAAGTTAAAAGACAAGGTGGAGAGAAATGGAGTATACATTATTATCTGCAACAGCTGTAACTGCAATTATTTCGGCGCACATTAACAAATGTTGAAACCCAAATCCGACCTTAATTTTTCAATACTTCACTTTTCTATGAAAGGATCTATTTCACTCAAAATGGATTGAGATCTTAGGGTGACAGGATAACAACATGACAAATCTCTCACTTATCATCTTTGTAATGCTTATTTTAATTAGTTGTCACTTTTTTTTGTTTTAATTTTAATATTATTATCGTGTTAAGGTATGTTCACGATTTACTTCATAACATGTTACATTCCTTATGACAATTTTTAGACATAGTTGTAAGTGTTTTTATTTAGTTTCTATACATTCTAGTAATTTTGCCATTACAAGTGTCTAAGATCTGAGCCTGATGATGTCGCAAAGGAAGCCACTCAACCGGTGGCCTTTAATAAAAATAACTTGTGGATTAGGGCTAATTTTTCCCTGTTTTTTGAATGACGACTCCAAATGAATGTATTTTAATGTAAGTAATCCCTACATTTCACCCGTGTTTAGGAATTTTGTAACATATTTGTTTAGAGTGATTTTATTTAATCTGTAACTAAGTGGGTTTTTCGTTATTCTTCGAATACCTATGTACACTGCGTCGCTACCAAAGACCTATTTGTTTTATTATCGAAAAAATAAGTATTGTCAAAGTGAGAAGGCTAAAATAAGTTGAAACAACTGACACTGATAAATTATTGTAATATACGGCGTTATACAACTTCAAGCATGAATGCAAAAGTAATAAATGCAAATTAATACAGATTTGTATATACCGCATTAGTACAAATACTTGTTTCGGTATACATTGGTTTTCTTCTGTTATCTTGAGGTTCAATTTCTTGTTTATGAGTCGTATTCTTATTGTTTCATATTCGTTCAGCATATAGTATGTATTTTATGGAAGAAAGATGTGCAAATAAGGCAAGCGCAAAACGAAAAGATAACCAGAAAAACATTTGTTTCTTTTGTTGTATCGTACAGAAAGAGAAAGCATTCAATTATCGTTTCCAAAAGACATTCAGTTTCATCTCCATACAGATATGTGTAATTAACATATAAATTTAAGCGCTTTACCAAGTAGGTGTAAGCAATCCCACACATATTGTAAATTGTAATTTTACGAGTACAAACCCGATTGATTATAACGATACACAGTACTTACGTTTCAAACGCTATCCGCAAAACAAAT
Source organism: Protaetia brevitarsis (assembly GCA_004143645.1). Classification (NCBI taxonomy): domain Eukaryota; kingdom Metazoa; phylum Arthropoda; class Insecta; order Coleoptera; family Scarabaeidae; genus Protaetia; species Protaetia brevitarsis. Next base: position 977,938 of record RXPK01000074.1, read on the forward strand.
TTCGCAAAAAACCACAAACTCTCTTCATATCGACTACAACATCAAAGCACCAAGCGCCGATACATTCAAATAATATTCGAAAATGCATTTGTTGTTCTTATACGAAGAACGGATATTCTCTGAACCGAGTAAAAAGAAAATAAGCGCCCAGGAGAGTCTAATTCCCGCCCTCTCACTTGGAAACTGTTTCCCCTTTATTCCACGATGCGTGAAATACCGAACTTTGGTTTAGGACCGTTTCAGCTGTGGAATGTCTGAGGCAGAGCACTTTGATTCAGTGCGCCTATTTTTATTTGGTCCGCTATTATCTGACATAAACAGAAATGCGAAACTGTTCATGTTCCTTAGCTGAACTGAACAATTTCTCTTCTGGTCAATTGCAATTGCGCAACTTTTTTCTTGGTAATGGGTCAGTAGAATTAAGGGAAAGCATCTATTGGATCAATAATTCGCAGATATTGCTATCAAGGTATTTATCATACTTTAGTATTAATAGTAAATATAAATTTATTCTAAATAAAAATACGAAGCGCCCTGTTATTCAAAGAATTAGACTAAAATATGTAATAAGAAAAAATTTAACTACGATATTTGTCTTCTTAATCTCTCTAGCCGCCTTATAATTTCTTGTTTGAAATAACTGTTTAATACAAATTACTAAATCTTATATTTATTTTGAATTTGGGCCGAAAATGGAGCTATAACAGATGACGCCCGAGTTGTTTTTTTTTTAAGAACAATGGAAGCTCATTTTGTACACCCACGCAGTAAAACGCACGGACTACCATCGATTCTCTTCGTTCTTATGAGATCCATGTTGCATCTAGACATCAGCAATAAGAAATTTTTCTTCACATACTCAATTGTTGAAGTGTATCGTCGCCTTCAATCATGCATTGACAAAGTTGGCTGTAAATGTAGAGTCCCACGGTTTACTACGAACAAGCTGCAGGTGTAACTATGGTTTTTTCACTTTTTGCTGTTGTTGCTAAGATGGAAGTATTTAAGCTATAAACATAAAACTTCTACCATCAGAAACTGAAATGTTGGTTTAGTTCTGCTAACGATACCTTCGATATCTAATCACCATAATTTCCTAAAATAGAAGAATTGAAAGTAAGCGAACTCTTCCTTTTCTATTTTCTCCTAATGGGCATCGATGAATCGCCGCTCGGACGGTTCATGAACATACCGTTTACCGCAATCATGCAGATACCGATGTTCACCTAAACTCTCTCTCAGACCATCATCCAAGAGAACCGAGTCTTAAATTCCTTAATATAAAAAACTATGCATGTTACAGAAACCCTAACCAGGAAAAATTATCCTAGACACCATATTCAGTATACTATAATCCAGCCTTGCTTACATCTAAGGTGTCCTCGATTACATAGGAAAATCCCATCTAACAATAAGTACAAAATCAACCATTCCAAACTTTCAGATTCCTTTCCTGTCGTAATCCTCTCGTAGTTTCAGAATCCATGTTCGAATGGCAATGTCTACATTGGTGAAGTAACTCTTGTCTTTGGTAATATTTTTGTCTCTCATGAAATGGCAAACAAAAGCCACAAACGCTGAGAAATTTAAAAGAGAAACCCTAATCTTGCGTGACGGGAAATTTTTTACAAATTCCCCTTGAAATTTATTACAGTAATTAGCAGAAATACATTAATTCTTTAATAATTTTTGCGACATTCCCAAACGTATATTTCAAATCCAATTTTTGTATATCCACCTATTATGAAATTCACCTGTGGACATACCGTATACCATATTTCCTCCCCACTCCACTTCTTCAATAGCACATATTTAACACAAATAGAAGGCTGTGAGTAACTATCTACTTAATAAAGCATACTTATAACATTATTAGGAATACTGCAAACGTGTTCATAACGAAAGAAAGTTTTCTTTTGGAGCATTTCTTCAAAATAAAGTAAAGGAAAACCACAAATACTTTTAAATTCCTGAAAATGTTCTCATGGCATGATTGGAACTCTACATGAAATTATTGGCTTTTAGTATTAACCTCTAATTTGTGGAAAAAAACTTTAACCAACTTAAAAGAACATATCATTAAAGAAATCCAATTCCAAAAATGCATCCAATTATTCCAGACATTATAAATAATATAATTGAATAAGGGAAGATCAGTCATAAACTGTTTATGTTACTGAAGTAAAAGTCATGTCAATATTGAACGAAATATATACATGCTTCGACTAAAAACAACTCTTGGTATGTAAATCTAATATAACCCGGTTTTACCGCTCAACTATTGCTAGACTTAAATTTGGAAACGGACAAAATCATAGAGTCACCAGCATGTATTTGTGGTTATGAGAATGCAAATTTAAACCGTATATTTTTTGGCTGTCAAAATCATACAAATATAATTAATGAAATCATTCATAAATTAGTTGAAGAACGTGTTCCCTTACCATCCAATATTATCACATTGCTTTGCATGAATAGAAAAAGTATTGTAACCTTAATTTAAATGAATTTAAGGGGTGGATGTGAAATACTCCCATCCTTGTTTCACCTTTGTAGTTGTCCGTTGGCCGAATTTTTGTGTGTTTTACTGTTAATCATCTCGATAGGCCCCGAGATGTGAAATGTGTGTCCGTCTTTATCTGATTAACTCCACACCTACATTAAGTTTAATTGTAGTCATTTAACTCAGTGAATTCTGAGTATTAGAGTGACCTTTATCAAATATAAGATAGAAATTGTTTTTTTTATATAAAATTAATAAATTATATATCTTTTACAAATAATCTACCAAGTATTACACTGCAAAAGTGTCACACCTACAGCAATTTTATTTTTAGTCTTTTAAACTGCAACGTATGGGCTTAATTCCCGTAGATGCCAATAATAATAATAATAATAAAAATCATAAAAAAAGGAACACATCATAACACATTTGGATATAAGATATAAAGACGATATTATTAGTGGAATATAAAATTGAGACCTGGAGCTAAACAGAAAGCTGGCAAATGCCTGTCGAATAAATACCTACATTTCAAGCTTCGAAAATATTACTCCTACACCCCTACTTGCACTGCGAAGAAAACATAGTATTAAGTTGTCAATTAGTGCTTCATATCGATGTTTCTGGACTCTTAAGCTTAGATATTTACTTTAGCCCGAGAATCATCACTGTCACCATAATATTTGTCCAATCCAGAACAATTTTTATGAATAAACTTTGTTGATTAATCAATTGCCAAACTTCGAAACTATATATAATCACAAGTTGTAATATGCTACAGTATAGTCTCTTAATTTTTTTCTTTCTATTCCTACGACATAACATTGAGTTCAATGTTCCTATTACCTTTTAGCATTTTAACTGTTCTTTAATTCCTTAATTGTTTAACCACTTCTTTCTCTTGTTACTAATTGTGTGCCTATATATATACACTATTTATAATTTTAATTTCTTCTCCTCCTCGATCTAAATCCCAAGATGATTTTTCTCTTCCTGTATGAGTTTTCTCTACATATATTCTAAGCATTTTTCCTCTTGTGCAGTCACTATCTAGTCGTCTGCATAGTATAGTGTATACAGAGTTGTAACGCTCCCTCTAACGTTTCATCGCTATATACATATTGCTGTGGTTTTGGCACCCAGGGGTTCGTAAATTCAGTGATATTTTATTTATTGAGATTTGTCTTTATCAATGTGTCGGGCAAATTTTCTCAGAAATTAATATTTTATTTTTAAATAAGATTTTGTTAATTGAATTTATTGTTGAATTTAATTGTTTAATTGTTCTGTTGTATAAATTAATTTCTTTCAGTTGTACATATTGCGTTCACCAGTAGATATTGTTTATGTTGTTCAAATGTATATTCTAGAATTTTCTTTGCGATTTATGCGTTGCGATTGCACGCAGCTGTTGATATATGTATACGACGTTATTTTTTTGAGGCGCCAGTTCTTTGAAAGATGCCGGACGTGTAAGTAGATGTAATTTTATTTTCTTTGCTACCATTTTGGTAGTTCATTTTTAACTTAAAGATTTGTTCGTTTAATTTGATATTAATTCATCCATCAAGGAACTCGTTAATTAATAATTGTTGTTGTATTTTTTGTGTACACAAACTAGGTATAAGATCAGTTATTATATTTATTCTGGAAGGTATTTTTAGTTTAAAGAATTAATTTTTCCGTTTTCTAGTTTGCTGATTTGTATTTGAATAATTAATCACCTCGGTTTGGGTGAATAGAAGCATGTGCTTGGATTTAAATTTCAATTTTGTAAATTTACTTGATCTGTCCACGTTTAAATTAATTTAGTTTATTTTAAATTTTGAAACCACGTGGATTTTCGTGAAAAAAGAATTATCTTCTTGAACAAATTTGTTTTTTGTTTATTAAAGGATTTTGCATTGTCCTTTTTAAATGTAGATTCTTGCAGTTTTTGATTTCGTCCAGGACCTTAAGTCCAAGGTTTAATTTTTCTGCAATTTGTAACAGATGTTTTTTTTTCTTTTTTTTATATAATAAATTTTTAATTGTTATTAACGTCATTCAAAATTCTGTTCTTTTATTTTTGATTAAAACCTTTTCAATTTTTGGAGTCATTAAAAAAAATCAGTTTTCTTTTACCCACAATTTACTTTTCATGATTAAATTCAAGTTTTTAATTGCGAGGGTAACCCTGAGTTTAATTGTTCTTTTGCGCCCTTTTGATTTATCCGCTGAGCTAGTCAATTTAAGTTTTCATTTTTGTAATATTCATTTTGCATTTTCTTTTATACCTTCAGTACACAGCAATATGTTGAATAAAATTAGAGATATACAGCGATCTTGTCTCATACCTTTTGTTGTTATGAAGGTGTTATTTTTGTACATATTTTGTTTTCTATTTTTATTCTGGCTATGGTATCTCAATATAATTCCTTGATCTCATCTATTGATACTATTATATTATATACATTTTCAGGACTTGTCATAATTTTTGGATCGGTGCGGTGTTGTACGCTCTCGTCAAATCTATCAGTAATAGTAGATATACTTCTTGTAATCTGACGATTCTCTTTCCTGGGAGCTTCTTCTCTCAAGCTGAGATAAACAGAATATACTTCCAACTGTTAATCGACCTACTCTAAAACTGTTTTGTTCTTTAAATTCGTTTTACCTATAACCTAGCTACTGGATTAGTTATCGTTATGCCTTTGTAGTTGTTGCAGTTTTGCTTATTTTGCTTTTTGTGTATGATTTAAAATATCCTTCTTTCCAAGTGTGTAGCGCTGTTCTTTAACCGTTTTAGTTACGGTGTACATTGATGACTTTTGTTAGACTATTAAATAATTTGCCATTTTCCATTCTTTATCGAATCTGTAGGAATCCCCTCTACGCCAGTAGCACGTCCGCATTTTAGTAATGCACTGGTCTCCCTTATTATTGCAAAGGCAATCATTATTTCGACAGAAATCCGTGTTTTGTTTAAGATATTTAGGGTATTATATTATTGTAATAGTCATGCTACTTAAAACAAATAAACAGTTATTTTCTCGTTGGAAGGTACCTCTTTACAACAGTATTGATTGTTCTTTAATTCAAACAAATTTTTGGTGTACTATTCCTTAAGTTTGTTTTAGATATTTGCTGCTAAAGATTTTAATACAGGACAATTAAGACAATAGAAAGACCCCTGATCTTCTATAGTTGTTAGTTAGAAATACGTAAGTTTGTTTTTTTCTTTTTTTATAACATGCCTCGGCTGTCTACAAAAATGTACACAGATTCCTATTATTTACCAGAGCAAACTTTAGAAACACAGGGCCGTCATACAGTGTTTCCACAAAAGAATCGCTTGTATGTGACCAGACAGGTGAAGTATATCAAGGTATATATAGTTTTAATTCAATTAAACATGATACATATACTCAAACAATCCAAAATTAAATTATGTTTTGGTTCTAGCATTTTAACATAAAGGAAGTTGGACTAGTTACTTTAAAAGCATACCGGTCTCCCCATTGCAATTCGCGTCGAATACAATGTAACGTATTTCGTTCCATGGAACAAAGGCTCGTGTATTTTGCGCGCGACGAACTTTTACGGATAAACTTGAAGAATGTTAATGGAAAAGCATCGAAACCCTAGATATTCTAAATCAATTTTAAAAGCGTTGTTGTTAGCCTACCTACACCCAATCGGATTTATTTCTCTTAGCATTTATTTTATATCGCACAGCTAGGGGGAGGTCGCTGTTGCATGTTTGGAATCGGCATGCAGCTTCAGGTGCTATTACGCGAGAACGTTTAAGTCCCTAATGGGGAGATATTTTAGAATAAAGCTTTCAGTCGTCTCTGCGCAGGCATTGTGAACCAGGGACGAGTTACTATAGAAATTTTACATCTCCATCTTTTAGAGCTTAAGAGCTCGTTCAAAAGAAAATACGAGATTGCATTTGGAGAACTTACGATTAAGTTTTTAGGATGAATAGGTTTCATGTCTTTCTATGAAAGTTTTCTAATTATGCGTATTGAATTTCTGCATCGTGACTTACTCGATGACTACGTGCAAAATTTTCTCCGGTTCTTATGATTATACGGAGAAGAAGTATGTTAAAAGTCACTATAGATACATATATTATAGTCAGTATATTCCTGTTTAATTAGGAGCATATATCGTAGTCGACAAATTTTAATTTTAGTATAAGGATCTTATACTACGCATAAAATGACTTTGCATAGCGCCTAGCAATGTGAAACGATATTGAACGTTACGCATGTGGTGGGAGACACGGCTATATGTCTGTTTCTATTTTAAAGCGGCGCACTCTTTCCTACTCTCTGCTTTCCTATACTATAATTAAATTCTGACGATTACAGTATATAGTTTGCTATATGTAAAAATAAACTGTTATATTTAGATAATATGCATTAAATTCATATATAAATTTAATAAAATTTGTTTTAAGATTCAGCGCATCATGCGTAGTAGAAGTAGTAATCCTGTAGTTTTTTTTTTTTTTTAGTAATAGGCAAGTGCTTTGCCGTGGGCCGGGGTCCACCTCGCAGCCGGCGGCTACTTGCGGCTTAAACCGTGTCTGATAATCAGATACCGTCGGTTTTTTAGACATAACGTCGGCTGTATCATGGTCATCAGGTAATAAAGCCTTTGTTAGGAAAATGTTAAAATTATGTCGCACCTAGACTGCAAGCTCTACACACTTATTTATATGTTCCCTTTGCTTCGTTCTTTGTTTTTTTTTTCGTTTTAAAAGCATATTCTGTTCTTCTGTCATTAATGTGGATAGTGAACCCCTGCTAACACCTGGGACTATTCTGCAGCCAATGTTCGACGCGGACACTATTATTTTTAATAGAAACGCTGCGTCTTGTAAACTTTTATTTCTTCCACATACCTTGAGACTAAAAAAACTCAATAACATCTGCCTTCACTTGCTATCTGGTTTTTTTGATTTTGGGAATGAATCTCAGAAGAGCTGCGTGTGCAGCTCTGCTTTTTCCGTGATGTGTAGTTGATGTAAGTACAAAACGTCCGTATATAATTTACAATCATTTTCAGGTATATCAGCTGCCCCTTAGTAGCTACTTAAGTGAAATCTAAACTCTTTCGACATCCCTCTCAAGTCTCTTATGTGGCTGGTTTACTCCCCTTCAGTCTATTTCCTGTCTAGATATTCAATGATTTTAAGGACAAGATCTGGAACGTATTCTGCTTCTATTAGCAGCACGAGATCATATGTTTAAGCAAATGCAGACACTCTACCATATTGAGGTTAGCCTTATCATCAACAAAACCATTCAGAGCGTTGGTCCCAGAATACGACTTCAGGCAGTGTATTTCATCCATTGCATGAATGTAATGCTTGTGCATGAAGTAGGTCCTACACATTGCCTACATAGGAATAAGCGTGTAGCAATGTTTTTGTATGTAAACCATGTACTATTTAGGAGGAGGTTTAGAACAGGTTGTCAGTAAATTATTTGTTTGTATAAAAAATAAAAGGGGGTAATAATAGGTTACATTAATTAAAAATTAATTAATGTAACCTATTATAAAAGCCATGCTGTGAACGATATTGCTTGTTCTCGCCTTTCACGAAATGTATCTGTCCTCGTCGTGAAAGCTACCTCTCGACATGCGCTTCATTCATTCTCTGTCTTCGCACTACACTATTCACTCATGCTATGCAGGCGAATGAAATCACGTTCATCCTAACATTAGTCTGCAACCATTATTATCTTCTTCGATAATCTTCTACCAGATTGGTCAGATATACAGACATACTTCTTTTCTTAGGAAGCAATTCGATATAATCTTATGTGATGGCAAACATATTTTACTATTATTTAAAAGGGAATGTTTCTATTTTACTTAGTTATATTTTAAAACTAATTAGATATAATAGGAAAAGGATATAATATGTAGCAGCAGACAGCCAGACGATGTCCAGGTGATGTAGCAAATCTCTGCATTTGGCAAGTCCTTCAAGGCATTTTTCTTCAGAATTTTCCCTTCAGGAAGTAAAGATGATCAGCAGTGATATACCTACACATCGAAAATGAATATTAGAATTTGCATAGTATATTTTTACAATAGATTTGGACAGATCAAAATTGGATCCAAGTTCAATTCAAATGAACATTCTTATTATTTTTACTGTGTATTTATGTCAGTTAAATTTAGTCTAATAACGTTTGTATATGCATTGGTAGGTCCAATTGCTTTGATATGTCAACAGAAGACTTGGGAAATTGCTGGAAATTGCGTTCTGTAACAATTCTATGTGTAAAATGATTGCCTACCTTTTGGTGCAATAATGAATTTTAAGATTGTTAATTTTATATAGTAATAAGTGTTTAAAAATTTCAAATGTATTTTTCTCATGATCTACTGACACATACCTTTATCATATTTCAATTGTAAGGTGATTCCAGATTTTGTAATTTTATTTATTTTCACTTCGTTTAAACATCTGACAGTTCTTTCGATCACATAGGCATTCTCATGTATAAAACAATGGATGTTCTCCTTATTTCGGTTACATTAATGGATTTTCACAGACAGTTGGACTCCTTGACAAAGACAATCGCTTTCAAGTCAGTTAAAACATTTTCAATTCGAACCATTCACTAACCGAGCTTTGTTCGAGGCAGACCTATCTCATTTTGTTCTTGAAAAATTTAACGGCTATTTCGTAAAAATCCAATTTTATCCCATATTACAACCTAAAAATAATAGTTAATTGTTAAACAACGTTTTTCACATAAATATTATCCAAATTACCGGCAATTTTTGGGTAATTTTTCTTCAACGACGATTTTTCTGAGTTTCCTGTTATGATGTTCCTGTCCTGAAGGAGCCACTTACCGTAATCTGAAGTACCTATGATGTACCAGGGCCCTCATTCGACACCTGAACAGTCCTGACCACTCCGATGTCTGCAGAATCCGGCCCTGTAGAAGCTATTCCTCGTCAAATCTACCTAAAAATAAACGTTTTATTTCCATTCTAATCTAAATTTAAGTATACTTATAAGAAATTTCATTTTTATTCGTTCACAAAGAATTGAGGTTAGAAAATTGTTTGTATCGTAGCTAAACCGTTCGCAGTTACATGGGGAAATTTGTGTAAATAGGTTTATAAGTATTTGTTATGTATTTATGTTACGAACCAATATCCAGTTATTTACCATCAAGGTTGGCTACTCTGTTTCACACGTCTCTTTAAGCCTAACATAACTCCGTTTGAACTGTCAGAAAACACGGGAATTTTGAAATTCAATTTAAACGTATCTACATACGAAACTATGAATTTGAATTGCAAAAAGTGGAATTACTAATGAAACTTTAGTGTTATTAATTAAACGGACTCACGTACTTACCAGAGATAATTATCCAAAGATATATGTCTGATTTTAAACAAGTTCACATTTAGAATTTTTTTTTATTAAATAAAATCACTTTTATCCACACTTAAATGTTTTAATTTTACATAAGAGATTGAATCTATTAAGGCACGACATTATTATGCCTATGATATCATTTAAACCGGTCATTGACAGTGAATTTGAAGGAGAGGTGAGAGAGCACACTTCTGGATCAAAATTAATAAAGATAGAGGACAGTCGGATGTATAAAATTGGATTTTTTCTAATTTAATTAATGTATTTCTTTTAAAATTTAATTTTTAATCCGGGCTGTATGCTACTGTGTAGCGTAACACTTAGGTAGTGAAAACTGGAAGCCCTGGCCATTTTAGTTTTTTTAAAGTTTTAGTTTTCCAAAACTGATTAGTTTCCTTTTCTTTTCTGCATAATTCTTAAATGATAGGAGATGGAAATAAAATTTAAGCTCAAATGTTACTGCAAAATTAAAAATTAATCAATTTTCGAAAGGATGAGTATTTCACTCCCTAAAGTAATTTTCTCGTGATGCAGCCTGTTTGCGAGTTTCGGTGTACTGTTGATAACTTTATTATATGATTATTAAAGCTACTAATTCGGTTAAATGAACAGAGACTCGGTGTTTTTTTACTGACTAAAATAGAATTAAAAAAAAAAGAACAAATGAATAAAGAGATAATTAGAAATTTCATTCCCAACCATTTAACACTTTTATGTATTATTATACTCTTTTTCTTGCAAAAATTGACGGGTTTCCTCGAAAGCTCTAGTGAAAATTAATGTTTTGGCATATTTTGATACTCTCATCCTGCGTAATCTGTTCGAAAAAGTTCGTGCTGAACTTGTTACTTTAGGCACTAATACTATTATGTACTTAAATTGAAGGTAGATCGAGCACTGTGAGATATATTGATAACTAACACACGAAATACCAATAAACTTCTGTCTCACAAGTTTTTTAATCTTCAAACGCTATGTACATTTCATTAGCTATGCTAACATCATCAATATACAAGTATATTGTCAGAATAGTATTTTTTAGTTACTATTATGCACTGTATACTACTATTCTAAAAAAGAAGTAAGTATATTCCGTTCGTTGGAAACTTTAATAATAAATACAAATACATTTTATAGAGTAACGAAACCAATCTCTTAACTTATAGGAAACACAATATAAAAAAAAGACATGCATTATTGGAGTAATGTCTCTTACAATTGGTTGTATAATCTCTTGCATTCCTCAACATAGATTTAGTTTTAATGTATAGTGTGGCATTTGTAAAAGTCGTTGAACCCTATTTTTATAAAGAATCACTTACTCAGGAACATGGATGGCAAGCATTGAAATTTTGGGAACAATTCTAGATGAATTTTTGGATGATTTAAGTTTGGAAGACTCTTCTATTACGAACAGGACGGAGCTTCCGCACACATTTCGCACATACAGCAGAAGTATCTACTAATAGCATTGTAGAAATAACCGGATTAGTGCCCAAAGCCTAATTAATTGGCTGCCACAATCTTTTGATCTATCACTACTGATTTTCTCCTTCTTAGGATTTTGTTCACAGTCGGAGATACTAAAATATCCAAAAATAACAAACTGTCATTGGAGAAACCTAATAGATGATCGGCTAATTTTTCATTCTCTGAAATCCATTATCAAAATGTACAGAAAATGTATCGATCAAAACGGAAATGTATTTAAACACTTCCTGTGACAAAACAATTAAATAAATAAATTAAATGCATGGTTATGTCCAAATTGAGTTAAAGGATACTGGGATATTACTCAATCACATCTAATAAAGGGTATGGGCTTACTAGTTTCAGCCATCTTCAGAGCCATGTTGCCCACTGAATTTAACATGGCTCTGAAGATGGTTGAAACTAGTAAGCCGATACTTTCTATTACATGTGATTGAGTAATATCCCACTGTTTCATTATCTTTTAATAAATTGAAAGTTAAAATAAACAAACTCCATTTGTCCTTGTTTAACTTAGTATCTTTTTAAAAATTTTTAATTCAAGTATTCGTCCTTATCTATAAACTATAATTGAGCATGTCTTCAAAACCCATTAAAAAGTTTGCGACAAACCGTGCAACTGTTGTAGAGAAAAGTTATAGTGCATAAAAGTGTTGGTATTAAATGCTACGAATTTGTATACTAAGAATCAGATTTTATAAATATAGCGACAAGTTTTAATATCTTACATTTAAAACTATTTACCGGTTAAAGGTATTTGAAAAAAAATGATAATTGCTACCGTACATGTTTAAAAAATAACACCTACGTTTTGAAGGGTTGTAAAAGGTTCACTTCTTTTGTAGTCCATATTTTAATCTCACACTGTATTTAGGCTTCAAACGCAATATAATTTGCCAAAGAAGCCAGTGGCGGCTCGTGGTCGAAAGCGTAGGGTGTTTACAAAATCAAGAACATGCAAATTTTTAACTAAAATCCAGTAATTTTTTTCGTACATGTCCTTCTTAAATTTTCTTGTAAAGTCTCTAGATTTGCCCTTTCTAGTTCGCGTCAAATTAAGTTCTGGTTTTGATCTGCCCACACTTTTAACTTAAATTTTTTGTTCATAACTAAACGAATTAAATTTGTCCTTCAAATATTGCACAGTACAACTGTTCGCATCCATAATTCTTATTTATATATTGTTTAGTGTTTACTTACAATACTACTTTGTTTGTTTTGTGTGCATTTCATTATCTTTTTTACGTACTGTATATTTCATTTCATTACTTTTTTTACGTACTATATATTTTCTTTTTTGTTTGTCCGCTGCACCAAAGCGCATTAGCGACGGCTTTGCTTTGTCGGCCTTTTGCAGAGGTAAGACGCGGCGTAGTTTTTAACTGTGGCTGCGCTATTACCAATTTATTTTTGTTTTTCTAAAAAAATTAATTCATTATTATTTTTTGGGAGCAGTTAAAGATTTACGAGTTTAAGTTTGTGATTTTATGTGCGCGGGTTTAAACGTATTGCTGTGAACTGATGGTACCAGCATATATGAAAAGTGAAATTAAAAAAAAAATTAAATCAACTAGCTCAGTGGATAAAAATTTAAAAGGGCGCAAAAAACTCAATAACCTCAAGGTTATTTTCAGGATTGAACTAATCATAAAAATAAAATGTGGGTAAAAGTAATCAAAATTTATTATATAAAAAAAAAAGGAAAAAAAACATTTAAATACAAATTGCAGGGAAAACAAAACAATCGACTGAAAGTCCTGGCCAAAAATAAAACCTGCCTGAATTTACATTTATAAAGGACAATTCAAAATCCTCTAACAAACAAAATGGTAGATTTGTTCTAGAAGAAAAATTCTGCTTCTCAAATAATCCACGTGGTCTCAAGGTTAAAACAACTAAAATTAACATTAAACGTGGAAAACAAATAAATTTACAAAATTGAAATATAAACACAAGCACAATGCTTTCTTTTCACCTTTCACCGAGGTGATTAATAAAATAAAACTAATTTGAAAACTAGAAACGGAAAAAAAAATAAAACTCTTAAAACTTACAATCCCTTCTAGAACAAATTATGATAATAACAGATTTTATAACAAATTTGTGCACAAAAACAGAGATAGATTTCAATTTAACCGAACAAAATTCAAATATAATAATGAAAAATCAAAAAACAGCAATGAAAATCAAATAACAATCTACTTACACGGACACCTTTTAGAGGCCCAAACACGGTAATATATATAAAATCATCTGCGTGCTACAAAGTCGCACGAATCGCAAAGAAAAAACTAGAATAACACAATGAACTATATACACTACTGGTAAATGCAAAATGTACAAAAGAATGAATTTAATATAAACTGAACAATTACATAAAATTAATCAAACAATCAAATCAATTCAATAAAAAAACTTAATTACAAAATAAAAATGTTTGTGAGAATTTCTACGCGACATCGAGAAAGGTAAATCGGGATCAAAATTAACATCTGTGCCGCTTAAAAAAAAAACTCTCGCTAACTCAAAGGTGTTCGTCCACAGCAGTATGTTATTTAATAAATTAAAATAATTACGCACCCTTGGTTTCATTATAAAACTGTCACCAACAAATAGTATTAGTTCTTATGATAGTTACGACCTGTGAACGGTGAGTCATTCATAAACAAAACATATATAATACAGTTTATCCGTAAAACACGATATCTGAACGTTGATGTCGATCGATTTGTTAACGTGACCCGAGAACGCAACGAAAGCGAGCACAGGAGCACACTCAATTTGTGCACAGTTCATATGGAATCTGCCGTATCCCTCCCCACCACCGCTACGTCCTTTATGCCGCTAGGCATCGACAAAATCAACGTAGTCCCGCCTACTCGGAGCACTTGCTCCGTCGTCCGTCGCTTGCTCGCGATGTATAGAAAGGAACGTCGCGTAGTTTACTCGTTTCGCTGCGTTATATTTCACGAATATATTAAGATCGAGTAATAGATTTTATTAGTTTGTAATCGAGGATTTGTTTAGGGGGTTCACGTGCTCATGTGCTCCTATATAGAAACCGCCACTGAAGGAAGCTTACTTTCCATTAACATCATACTCGATTACTAATAATTTCATTTGGACATTGAGTACAGATCAGCCCTTCTCATTATCTTCTTAACACTGGGACCTAGAACCTGTTATATTCCCTCCTTACATAAGCAAGTTAGTCCCTTTGACTAGGTTTAGTAGTTCTTGTCGTGAACTTTCTTTCGGCAGATCTATTGAGTGGTTGATGTTCTTAGCGACGAGAGTCGCTTTTGTTCCACCGCTACATATTCACAAACAATGTGGTAGGTTGTATCCTTCTCCTCGTTGAATGGCCTATATATAGGTTCATCTTTAAAGACGCCTATTTTCTGCAGGTGCTTTTGTTAGGCGGCTGTGCTCTATTAGTAGACTTGTAATTGTCCTACGGTGTGTTTACATTTAGTATGCATCTGTTGCAGTTCTAATGAGCTTGGTGTATTTCCGTGTTGATCTACTCATTGTTAGCTGCTGCACAACGTATCACAGCTTTGGTTATCGCGACACCCAGTTCAGTCCACTGAATATTATTTCAGACCATTTTGTTTGTAAACTCGTTGCCTGGTATACCCTTATGCCCCATCACCCACACTTAAAATAACTTTTGTTTCATTTATCTAAGGTATTTTAGATTTTCCAGGCATTCCCAGTAGAAGGGGAACGATCAGCCACTGGTCGCGTATTAATCAGCTGGCCTTTGGGGGTGTTTACAAGCACCCTTACGCACGTATGGTCTAACATTCCTTTGCGTATATGGTGGTATATGCCCTAATGCTATATATTTTATATGGTGCTGGTTTTCTTCGTATCTACCAGTTCCAGAACCTGTGATCCTTTTTGACCAGTCTACATCCCAGTTATGATTTTGAATCCCTGAGTTCTGTTTTGCTCTCTACCCATATCTGTCCAATGAAGATAGCGTTGAAGGGTTTGTCAAAGGACAGTTTGAGAGTCCTCGCATCACTGACCATTTTAATTTGTTCATAAGTGCAACAGTTGTTTTTTCTAACGTGAAACTATGTAGACCTCCTTCATTTGACTTCTTGAGACTTACTCTACTTATTTACCGAATAGTATCAAGCTAAACGTAAACTAGTCATGAAAAGCATGACATGCAGCGAGAACGCCGGAGTATACTCAAACAAAACGTAATTCCCAGATGATGACTTACACCGGACATTTTGGTTGTTTGTCATTACACATCTAATTAAAAATTTACACTAGAATAAAACTCTATTCCTATTCGCTCAAGCGTGAATCGTTAGCAGGCAAGTAAAGCGATTCATACAAACGAGAAATGCATTTTTTTTTTGTATTTATTACTTTCGGCAATAAAAATCTCTCACCTCTCAGGTTTTTTTTTTAATTCCTTCTATTTAATGAACGTTATACGTTTGCATGATTATAGAGAAAAGTTCACCCGCTTCTAAAAATTGAACACCCTTTTATTTTGTATGTTGTCCGAAGTAAATATTAACGTCCACATGACCGGAGAGCTGGCAGTCACGCCACTCACGGCACTACGTTGAAATACCTAATAATCGAATAATTTATATTCTGTTTTTCTGAAGGCGAATTTAAAATCAGCCTTACGATAATCTCGCCTATGGTAGTCGAATGGCCACGCCCGACGCATTAGGTAATAAATCATCTTTAATCATTTTTTTTTCTACCTCGAGAATATTGACTCACTTATGTTTACTACTGGTACAGATAAATCTCCTTGTAGTAAAAAGCAGGGTACACTTTAACGTTGAGACTAACCAACAATCAATAACACCATTACAGATAACGACCCTATTAAATAGCTATTCATTTATGATATTTTATTAGTAATTCCGTATGCGTAATCACGACTTAATTATCTTTGAGTTATTGCCTTAGGTATAATCGTAAATTCATGCCCTAACGCTACAAACAGTGCATCGAAGACACATTGCTTTAACTCAAAATGAGAAATGAGCACATACTTACTGCAGTCCGCCTGCATGTTCCACTAAACTTTTCATAAAGTTAAGAATCGTAAATCTTACTTTTATACTCGAATATAAAATTTTTCACAACCTTGAAAAATGTTTAATCTTTGGTCGAAGAAACCGCATAACTGAAGCAAAGCTGAATAAAATTGCATAACAACGACCATAATTGTGATACGATTGACCGTAGCGTGTTCACTTCAATTACACCATTCAGAGAAGACGTGATAAATGTTTTAACGTAGTTTCCTTTCATCCAAAAGAACTCTTCTTTATAACGATTAGGCTCTCCTCCTTGCACTACCAGAATTTCAACTAACAGTAGATATATAAGAAAAAGTGGTCTCTGAAATCCGATTAACTGCACATTTAAAAGATGCCCCATAAATTAATGTGCATACACGAATGATCCGAAAACCTAGAATTGACATGATCTATTCCAGATTGACGTAACCGCGACGTATTAATTTTGTCACAAAAGTAGAGACACGGACTGAAAGTCTGCATGAATTGGCTTTTTAGCGAAATAAGTGATTTGGAAAACAAGTACTGACTCATACATTCAAACAATCGCAACCTCCACCAAGTTTAGTACCAAGTTTATTCGCATTCCTTCCAGTAACGATTTGATTTGAATTGACTAAATCATAATTTTATTTTATATAAGCAAGCATATTCATTTTTTTCAACTACAATAAGAACACACGAAGCTTAATGGGGTATAAATTAAAACGGGGTTAAAATTTCACCTTATCTACCTAATATTTTCATATATTATTATCGTAACTGGGAGTGAGAATAGATGATGATTTTATTCAGTATAGCTGCGTTTTCTTACATCGCTCCTACAATAAGATGCACATATGTCTAATTTAATGTTGGATGGAATCTACGGCTATAGCATTCTGTATAAAATATCGATAAATTATGTTTTTTACAAGCTTGTAAAATGCAGAGAAGTTTTGTTATTTTTCTTTCCTGAGATATCTACAACTTATCAACAATCAAGACAAGAGTAAATTTAATAAAAGAATAACTAGTTTCGTTTTCAACTAAATTCAGATCACTGCACTGTGCACTGGTTTGAGATTGCGTAATTGGATGGAGCAAAAAATCATTTTTCGGGTATATTTGCTACTTATGAAAAGTATTTTAATTTTCAGCTACTTGCAGAAAAAGACAATATCTGCTAAGGTGGTAGAATCTTAAAATACTCAATTAATAATTTCTGGTAGAAGAACATTTCTTATTTATAAATACTTAACTACTATTCTGCGGAAATATCCTTAAACTGTTTCACTACCTTAATTCAATTTTAGAAATATTTTAGAATACATTTACGCCCTATATGTAACTTAACATGATCTTCTTAAGTAATCGACACAAAATTGGAGATTTCGAGCATTTTTTCATTAACGCGAATATTAAGACAACTCGCCCCAAATATTAGTAAACCGAGTATCACCTCTGAATAAACGGACTACGGCGTTGGAGCTGGAATATACGCTAAGAAGCCTAAAAAGGCTCTTTCGGTAAGTTTCAGCAAAGACACGACTGTGTTCCAAGCAGAGGTTGCTGCAATCCATCACTGTGTCCGAAGATAGAAGAACTGTACCGAACCAGGTAAAAGCGTCGCTATCTTCTCTGACCAGTCAGTCCACACTTAAAACGCATTAGCTCTACAAGTGTGGACTCTGCCTGATTTGGGACTGTGTAAGCGCCCTAAATGAGGTGGATACCCAAAGGAACGTAACCCTAGCCTGGGTCCCTAGCCACTCGGTCGTGAGAGGAAATGAGGCGGCGGACGAGCTGGCCAGGCGAGGTTCGTTGGATCCGACCCCTCTTTCGGCACTACCAAATCGCAAATTAAAAAATCCATCAATGAATGGATACATATAATCAGTCCAGAGATGGCGGCAAAAATCACCGGGACAAAGGCAAGCAAAGAGTTCCTAAAGGAGCAGAGGCCTATCACGAGATCTACTGAATAAAGACGGGAAGACTCAAAATGATTGTAGGTCTGCTGACTGGTCACTGTAGACTGAATAGGCATATGTACAACATAGGCCTAGCAGACTGATGCAACCTGCAGATACTGCCAAGAGGAGGAAGAAACACCAAGTTCATGTGCTGTGCCAAATGTGAAGGCCTGGCCGAGGACAAAGTTTCTAGTAATGGGGGAGAGAGAACCCCACAGCTAGTCGCTACATAAAGAAGCCGCTCCTAAAGATGATAGGCCTAATTAAGAGGGCAAAAATTAGAGAGCGTCCTCTAGGAAAAAAGGGATCACAATAGATCTGAAAAGGTCGTCGGTTGAAACAGGTCGATAAGCCACCCCAAATTCTAATCTAATCTAATCTAATCAGCTCTGAATGAGGGGACAACACCTAGAGAAAATAAAATAGGTAGAAAGTTCATAATATTTCACATAAATCTACTCTATTAACGAATGGATACACGATGAGTCAAAAACCGAAGACGACGAAAAGACCTGCTAGGTAAAGATAGAAAAACAGTTTAAGTAGCAGTAAAACTACTGATCAATCACTTTATGCTAAATAGTTATAGGCTTACCATATGTTCAGCAGAGAATGCCTAGCTGTGGATTTTACAAAAACGTATTCTGCGCCACCTCTATGCCTTAAAGACTGAATATAGGACATAAGCCACATAAAGCAGCCACTCTCTAAGATGCTGGCTTTAACTAAGAATGCAAAATTACAGAAAGTCTTCCAGTATATGTGGAATAACAGTAGTGCTGGAACCTATAAGTATGTCTTAAATGGCCACCTAATCTAACCTATTCCAATACTTTGCTACCATCCAGCAGTTCAATTAGGGTTCACACACGATCCACTTCTTACTTACTAAAAAAAAAAGAAGAAAAAAAACATTAAAGCTCACATGCAGAAGTGAAATAATAGGGTGTTGGTAAATTGTCTCCCCACAGGTAGTAGAAGAAAGGGTCGAACTTAATTGGTCTCATAAACAGGTAACTGCCTCCCAAATCTTCCCAGTTGGATAATTCCAATCGCCTATAAGATTATTTGACCCAGACCTTTCCGCAGTGGTGCTACTGCCTTCACCAGAGTAGCCCTGAAGAGAACCAGGTATTGCCATTTTGTAACATCATATTCAAATATAGACGATGAAAATAGTCCAAATACCTACACACCCTGTTCGATTTCATCACGACTATCAGCAACTCTTAGTCTAACTAAATACAGGAGTTCTATCTATCAAGTCTATTTAAATTTCGTAAGTAGCTTTAAATCAAAGTTCTGTCGATCTTCAAATAAAAAGTTAGTCTCTGAACGTCAGCAGATTATCAAATTATTCTGCTAACAACTCATTTAATCAACCAGAAGAACGCAAATCTTATTCGCTGCGTAAGGGACACAAGTGAAGTTCCAAGTATAGCCTAGAAACTGATTATACATTTAGTGAAAAATTCCACCGACGCGTCGGAATGTGTCATTTTTTGCGAGATTCACTACATCTCTAAAATGATGATGCAAAAATTCCATACTTATGAACAGATTACTTTATTAATATAACAGATACACAGGTAATCGTCCTATTTTGACATCAACCCAAAGTTTAATTAATTCGCAGGGATTATTTCGGGGCTTGGATTTTCGAATGAATAAATCCGAATCTGTACAAGTACAAGTGAACAAGTTGTTGTAGGTCTGTTAGATGGCTTAAGGTCACACAGTGATTTATGCAGGTGAGATACTGAAAACTGTATGACACATAAAATTGAATAAAATGAACTTTTTGTTATATAAAGCTGGGTCATTTTGATATGTATGTATTTTGCTTGTAAACTTAATGCAATTAAAACTATTTAGAAGTTAATAACCAAATATTTATGTTTAATTGAAACAATTTTTGTTTTAACAAAAATACTCAAAACTGTAGTACTGGTAATACTGTAAACTTCTCCTAAACCCCTCACCACAAATTGCACTAAACTGGACGTACGTTTCGATAGCAAAGCTATCATCATCAGCAGAAACACTGAACTAAATAACTACACTAAAACTACCCTAATTTATACCTAAAAAAGGTCATGGTACAATGATCACAGTCATGGCTGACTGCCGTCATGCTTAACTAGTCACTAATCCTAACTTCGCCTAATTAACTACTTAATAAACCGTAAAGACAAGAATTTAATGGTCCTAAATCTGAATTCATTAAAATATGTTTGTTTTTATATATTTCCATACCATCATAACAATTTAATTGCACATAGTTATTTACGTTTTTAACTAACTTTATATTGTCAACTTTATGGGTTTGTTCAAGCATATGTAGGGCTACACTAGATTTGTCAAACCTTCTAAATTTAAGATGAGCCAAATGCTCCTTGTAACGCGTTTTAATTGATCTTTTAGCTTGCCCAATATATACATGATCACAATCTTTACAAGATATTTTATAAATACCTGATTTGTCCAAATTATCTACTTGATCTTTAGGGTCACCTAAAATGTTTTTAAGACTATTATTTGAAGTAGTAACTATGTCAAGATTGAATTTAGAGAAAATTTTTTGTAGACCTTTCGTGTAACTTGGATAAAATGGTAATTTAACATATTTCTTATTCTTCTTGTCACTAATTTCCAAAGTACTCGCATTTTTAATTCTTATTTTGTTTTTATGTTTTCTAATGGTGTTATATACAACGTCTTCTGAGAACCCATTAAATGCAGCGATTTTAATAATTTCTTTAAGTTCTTTATTATATCGTTCTGTAGATAGAGGAAAATTAAGTAAGCGATGTACCAAAAAGTTAATAGCTGCTAGTTTGTTTTTCCATGAATGGTTTGAATCTTCTGAAATAAATCTGTTATTAGTAGTGGGCTTTCTATATATGTCTATTTCTAATTTATTTTTATTTCTTATTACTAACATATCGAGAAAAGCAATCCTATTGTTTGTTTCCTCTTCATGGGTAAACTTACTGGAAGGAAATTTTGAATTTAACTGTTCAAGAAAATCTCTAATTGAAGCACTTACTAAGTATCACAAAAACAAAAAAATGTCATCGACGTATCTAACCCAAACCCGTGGAAAATATGCCAAAGTATTCTGAAGATCGGGTTCAAATTTTCCCATAAAGAGGTTAGCTATGAAGGGAGATAAGCTGTTACCCATTGCTGCTCCTTCAGTTTGTTGGTAACAGGTATCGTTGATTTGAAAGAAATTTTGTTTCATGCAGAGCTTCGCCAAAGAAATGAAACTATCAACTTCATTACTGTCCAATTGATTACTTTTCAAGAAATCTTCTAAATAAGTCAAAGTGATATCAACGGGGACGCTGGGAAACAGTGAGCTCACATCAAATGAAACTAAAACTTCATTGTCAGCAAGTTCAATGTTTTTAATCTTTTCAATGAACGCGTATGAATTTTTAACGGCTAAATCCGGGGTTTGCACAGGTAAGTGATTGAATTTGTCAGATAGCCATTTGGACAGTAAGTAAGTTGGACTATTGATATTGGAGACAATGGGTCTCATGCTCTTCCCTGGTTTAGGTATCTTAGGTAAACAATACATCCTAGGTAACACTGGATTTGATACAGTTAGTTTATATCTTAAGTTATCATTAACAATATTCTTACATTCTAATAAGTTCTTCTTGGTTTCTGTGATCATTTTTGATAACGGATTTTTAGTTAGCTTTACGTAAGAACCTTGCGTTAAAAGGGTACTGACACGATCAAAATAATCTCTTTTATCTAAAATGACTACAGTATTACCTTTGTCAGATTTTAAGTAAAAGCAGTTTTTGTTTTTAAGCCCTTTAGCAATGTTAATTTCTTTTCGTGTGATATCTGAAGGATGACGTTGTTTATTTTCTAAAATTTGAGTTTTACAAGCGGCTCTAATAAAGTTTTTAGTATGATCATCAAATGTACTAATCGCTGTTTCTATGCCAGATATAATTTCTTGAATTGGTGGTTTTTTAAATTTTAAATTATATTTCAAACCTTTATTCAACAAATCAATTTCTTCCTTGTTAAAAGATAAAGAGGATTCGTTCTTGACTAATATATTCTCTAAATTCAAGCTTGACATAGTTACTACTTCAAATAATAGTCTTAAAAACATTTTAGGTGACCCTAAAGATCAAGTAGATAATTTAGACAAATCAGGTATTTATAAAATATCTTGTAAAGATTGTGATCATGTATATATTGGGCAAACTAAAAGATCAATTAAAACGCGTTACAAGGAGCATTTGGCTCATCTTAAATTTAGAAGGTTTGACAAATCTAAGTGTAGCCTACATATGCTTAACAAAACCCATAAAGTTGACAAATATAAAGTTAGTTAAAAACGTAAATAACTATGTTGCAATTAAATTGTTATGAGGGTATGGAAATATATAAAAACAAACATATTTTAATGAATTCAGATTTAGGACCATTAAATTCTTGTCTTTACGGTTTATTAAGTAGGTAATTAGGCAAAGTTAGGATTAGTGACTAGTTAAGCATGATGGCAGTCAGCCATGACCGTGATCATTGTACCATGACCTTTTTTAGGTACAAATTAGGGTAGTTTTAGTGTAGTTATTTAGTTCAGTGTTTCTGCTGATGATGATAGCCTTGCTATCGAAACGTACGTCCAGTTTAGTGCAATTTGTGGTGAGGGGTTTAGGAGAAGTTTACAGAATTTTTGTTTTCTTTCTGTGAGAATTTTAAAACCTGGCATTTTTTGCCATTAGCTGATAAATTTACACCGTGAAATTAAATAATTTTCATCATGTTGTTCGCACACCCTTCGTATTTTATTTATGTGACCATTTGTAGCAGGTATATTGATCCTAACATTTATTCTCATAAATAAAATATACTATAATAATTGTTTGCCGTTAAAATTATTAATCATTCATTTCTTATACGGACAGCAACCTCGTATTTCCATTTATATGCACACATACTCTATACATTAAAAAGCCCTTTCAAGTGGGCTTCAAAATATATACTTTCACGTACGAGAAAAGTGTCTGCACAATGAACTACCCACACGAGCTGAAAGTGCCAATGATATAATTTAATAAACAGGTTTATTTATAAGATATTAGAACACGGAACAGTGAGTTATTGCTCCTGTTATATTCCGTGTGTAACAACAGTATATTCCACACTGACCGGGTGTTGATTTATTAAATATATCCCTAACAAAGATGTTATCTTCGCGTGTGTAGTAGTAGTAGTAGTAGTAATTTTTGTGTGCGTTTTTTAGGTAAACTTTTTCGAGGCATTAGTATTTTATTAACTTAATTTAATTATGTAAACTGTTACTTTTCATTAAGCTACCTAATTTATTCTTATTAGTTCATAGTGTCAGATAAGCTTTCTTAAAGATTTTATTTCGCACATAATATTAGTGTGTAGTTATCTGCTACTTTAGCTTAACGTATAATTTTAAGTGTTATTAAAAATCTTATCTTTATCTTATCTTTCTTATCCTTTCAAAAGTATTTGAGCCTGGTGCTCATAAATTAAAATAGAGTTTCGTTCTGCGCCGTTTTGCAACTACACATTTTCTCAACATACGCACTAATAATTAATCACCCATAATAATTGGAACTGCGCTTGCGCATGTAAATAACAATGCGGCAATCCGCCTCAACGACACGACACTAGCTAACGCTGAACCGCCAATGTTGATTTCAAAGAAAGCTCTATTACGGAAAAAATAAAATAGTTATTAGTATTGTGAATGGATCATTCTAATGAATAACAAATTGCTTTCACGTATGCTTGTAGGCGACTGCTGGAGGTTATATAGATAATAATATTCAAGAAAGAAATAACATCAAGCATTTGCAACCGTAATAAGCTATTGGTAATCAACGTCCAAACATCGTTTTCAAATCAATCATGTGGAAATTAGTAGGAAGGATGATCGCGTAGATATAGAAGCAGTCCGTAAATGCCCTAAATTTTTTTAGAAACTTATTGACAACAAAAATAATACTACATTTTTGTCTAACATAAGTCAGATTTTGTTTTCAATATAAGCAAAATGAGCCTGTGATGGAAAAGGATGTTTTCGTGAATCATTTAATAATAATTATTATAATATTTAATTTAATTTAATATTTAGTTAATTCGAACGATAAAAGAAATTTCGATCGACTACAGTCAACGTCAAGCCAAGATTTTTTGTTTTGACCGCCTGTAGGGTCGTGAGTTTGGATTATTTCTCGAGCGTCGCGAAGTCTCGACAAGCCATCAGCACGTGTATTCTTGCGCCCAAACTAGTGATTGTAAATTTACCGATTTTTTCACTTACCGGTAATTCGGTAAACGAAAATGAAAATACCTCTTTACCGGTAAATTACCGGTATTTTTCTTTTATGTGTGACATTAATGGGGATTCCCCAAGAAAATAGGATTAGAAGTTAGGCTAGAATCACACATATTTTGCACAATCTTAAGGCGTAATATTAGAATTTTGTAATAAATATTTGTATTTAATTATTTTAAACAGTTGTTAGACGTAAAAAAAATAGATTTAAGGTTCAAATTTTAATGTTATTTTACAACAATTTTGTATTAATGTCCTCTCATAATGTGGTGTATTCAAAATTGCTATTAATTTAAATACGTGAAATCTTGTTCTTATATATTATTTTTAAATATTAATAATGAGACATTTACTTACTCTTTAAGAAAAACGATTTTAAACTTTTAAAAAACTCCAGAGCACAAATCACATATATGCTAACTCAACTTTCTTTGAAAGATAAATAAAATCCACACAAAAAACTATAAAATGCGAGAATTGAAATTGCACTTGTTGACAAAGGCAGGTAGGAAAAGTGGGGTGTTTTGCTTCCTACCGTCCTAGCAATCGTCCTAGCAACAAATGAACGTTAATCTCGCATTTCTTTGCATTGCTTTTCGTTATCCATCTTGTTTGAGACTTATCTTCTTTTAATTTTACAAGACTTTTTTTTAAATTTTTTGCTTTTTTTGTTGAGATTTTTTTTGATTCCTTTTCTTTCTGACTAACTCGGTGGAATGGAGTTCATACGTTTCTAATCAAAAATTTGTCAGTTTGTTTTCTATATTTTCTATTCTAGGGCATTACAGCGGCTCTCAAACTCAAGAAAGTTTAAATTAAGATTAAACAAAAAACATCTCCCATAAAATTAATAATTGAGTACATTGTTACTTACAATTACCTTTTTTTTAATGTCCCTTTAGACCGTTTAAATACCTATAAACACAATATTTCGTAGATAAAAATTTCTGGTATGGATTTTTCATTTACCGAATTACCGGTATTTTTTGTAATTTACAGGTAAATTTACCGAACGTTTTTTTGGTCAATTTACCGGTTAACCGGTAAATCGGTATACAATCCCTAGCCCAAACGATATCTCGCCCTATTAAGAAAAGTTTCTGGTTCTTTTTTTATATTCAGTCCTATTTGTTTGAGTGTATTATTATTTTTGTAATGCGATTATATGTATGTAGTAAAAACGTTTAATTCATTAGCTTGTTTAAATATAACTAGAAAACATTGAAAGCAGATTACGATGTATTTAAAATAATATTTTTTCATTTGAAAAGAATCTTATTATTCACGATTTTTTTCAATATCTACTAACTGATATTCTTTCTATATTTTCACATTGATTTCATCAATATACTATTTTTCTTATTTAGATGTGTTTTATTTTAATTTGTAATGGAAATACGTATTAATTACTAATCATTACAAATACGCTGAAGTCACAGTCATACATAAAGATGTTAAACAAAAAGAAACAAGATTTAGGGTTTGGCAAGTATATTGAAAGCTATCGAGATTAGCGATAAATCTCGACTCATCTTGACGAGCAAAGTACCGCGACAAGACGAGAGTTCTTATTACTTCTCGTCTCAATTTAACAGGTATAATAACAATAATCGTCCTCAACAGTGTAGATTAACGAAACAATAAGAAAAGAAAAAAAAATATACAATTGATAATACATGAATATACTGCCAAACTAATATGGAATGACGTAACAGAAAGATACTGTATCAGCTCCTACCCTTCCACTAAACCCTTAACCAAAACAACATGATTCTCAAAAGTAACGAATTGTCCAAATTAACCTTAACTAAATCACTGCACAGCCCAACAAATTGGTATCAGATACAGTCAAACAATAAAGAGAAAAATAAATAAATAAATAATTTAGAAAAGCAAACATCACATTTAAAATTCTTCTCTCCGAGGGTAGTCAAAGGCTGTAAGTTATGAAACAGCTACGGCAATGAAAGGCATAATTAAATCGTATGTGCCTATTTGGATATCCAATCAACAAATCTGGGTAACCAAACAAATAGTGAAACACTACATAATTTTGTCCTATTGCTTTGAAACATTCAAAAAAAAATACATCAAACACTACTTAATTTGTTGGAAAATGTGCTCGCATATCTGACAAACGTCGTTGGTTCCAAAATCAACATTAAAGTGGTTTATATTTAGGTTTATTATTCTCATGTGTCATTTCAAGACATGATTCACAATGTTCGTTTATTTCGCACAAATTTTACTTAGGCTTACATCATCATTTAATCAAAACTAAAATGTGCTAAAGGCTGTTCAAGTTCAAGCATACCACTTAATTTACAGCAAAGGAGTTTAAAAAGTCAGTGATCTTACGAGATTGAAAACCTCACAGAGCTTCTTCAAAGCTTTAACGAAAGAAGAACTGGACCAATTAGCATAACACCTAAGTAAATCAAGAGATTTAAGAAATCTGAAACTAATGATGGCAAAAGACCTTCAAAGAATTATAGTTGCTACAAGCGAAGCACTGACTTTAAATTCTAGATATATATACAGTGTAGAGTCGGTTGGTGGGCTATTAGCTAGTAGAATGCTGAAAGTTTGTCTTCCTCTATTTTTCCTACCACCCTTTCATATAAAAAATGTTGGCAACACCGAACTATTTTTGGTTTCGGGAACGAATGTCGGTTTGCTTATTTTAAGTAGAGCAGCCTGTATAAATGGGGTCTGTTAAGATTTCCTTATATCCATTATTGATAGTTTTTCGCGAAAATGGACTTTTACTGAATTTTGGCGATTCATTGACAAAAGAATAAAAATGGATAATGGTAAAAGTGGTGCAGGTAGGTGGTTGAAACAGCGAAGAGATAAGGCACGGAGCAACACTTGTCGTGTTGTTTTAGTAAATCCACATGCACGACTTTGGCGTTCAGACAGCACTATCAATTCATATAGCGGGAGCCACTGCGGTCACTTTTCCGACATTAGACATCAGATGGTTGTTGGAAGTAATCGGGAATAATTAAATAGTAATTAATTAAATTAAATGAGTAATTATATCAAGTTTTTAATTATAATTATTGTTATTTTGGTTGTTTCTTGTTGCATCGTTATTCATTAAATAATACTTTATTATTAACTAATAATAAAAAAGTGTACTAACGTACAATGTTTAACGCATCAACCAAAAGCAGATGACAAATAGCGGCCATTTTGAGTTGAGATTGTACTCCCTTCTCTAACATACCCTCTCTATGATTGGTGTAAATGACGGAAGACAGCTCAGACATCTGGTGCTAAAATAATTATAATTATAAATAATAAACAAGTCATATCTCCAATGGAAAAACATTAAAAGGTTCCAACAGTAAGTGCCTCTCCTTGTTTTATCTGTTCGTTGGTTGAAACCGTCAGCAGATTGTAAGTATTGTAAAAAAAATAAGAATTGTAAAATTATAAATACAAAAAAGAGCAGACAGTTATTGACTTGTATATATACAATAAGATTGAAATTAATTGGACTTCTTTAAATGGAATACTCTGCGTATTATTAGCGCATATTAATGGCTTGTCTTCCTTATTAGAAATAATTAGCACACCCTCACCACATCTATCTCTGATAGTCTATGAATTATTGGATTTTCTAGGTAGTATTCTGTAACGTTGACCGGTATAAGTACCGGAACTATATAATTTTTTCCTCTATAACAAAACAAATTACGAATCCTGTAAAAAAAAAAAAACAAAAGAACACTTGCTCTAATATGAAAAAATAGAAGGAAACTAGCAAACTTGATTAATTTAAATAAACTTTTATTTAAAATTTTATTTTATATCGAGAAAATAAAAAGTTATCTCACATTATCATTCCGTAACAGCTTTTAAAGCTACTCAAAGAAATTATTTATTTATATACTGTATCACTTTCCTAAGAACTAAAACGCCTTTTGAAGGGCGTTTCATTTGTAAGAAAAGATTTCGTAGCAAACGTCTAGGTCGAAGGGGAGATCCTTTTGTTGAAGAAGAAATACATTTCAATAGTGCGTATATTCAACAGAAAGATACGTGCTGCGAAGCCCCGAGATTTTTTGTTCTTAGTGTTATTTTTCGCGGCTGGACTATCCCTCGGGAAATCTCAATGTATTAGAAGGATTCACGAAGATAGAACTGGCGCCAAAGCAGATGTGATGGTGAAAGCAGTGGGATTTATGCGTCACGGTTAAGACTAAGAGGACCAACGGTTAAGTCCTTTCCTTTTAGATTTCTTACCAGATATTTATTACGGACATAGTTACAGGAACTGTTAGAAATATATGTATGTAATGTATCTGCGACAATTTTACGACATCATTCAAAGGGAAAAGTAACTACACACTGAATGCAAGCATAACGACCTGCTATTTAGCACGCATAGATTTGTGGGATGAGTTTTAAACCGTTACAACAACATAAATAATAAAAAAAATGGGTAATTAGCGTAGGTGAATTGTACCTAGTTTAGATTAT
Source organism: Protaetia brevitarsis (assembly GCA_004143645.1). Classification (NCBI taxonomy): domain Eukaryota; kingdom Metazoa; phylum Arthropoda; class Insecta; order Coleoptera; family Scarabaeidae; genus Protaetia; species Protaetia brevitarsis. The sequence continues at coordinate 1,007,204 of RXPK01000074.1, forward strand.
ATGATGAGCTTGTGGATAATAGAGTTCGCGTAATGTTTGAATAAACTTTAATTGCATATATGTGTGTAGTGTATTTAAACAATGTCTTGCCATACAACTAAAATTATTAATTTTGGGAGCAAAGAACAGACATTGACTTTCTCCTCGTCCAGCTTTCTTCCATTTAAAGATAATATTATGAAGATTTTGAATTATACGATTTTAAAAATCAAAAAACTCTAAATACCAGAGAGCAATCGTATAAAAAGTGACATTTCAGATACTAAATTTAACTATGTTATTATCATAAATATTTAAAAATTCTATAAACCTGACAACGGAATTTATGTATCCATTCAAGTATTTTTTTCTTTGTTTGAAGATGAAGTTGTTTGGCAATGTAAAACTGTGGTTTGAAAAAAATGGGATTTGTATTTGATTCTTTGACGAATTACGTAAAATTTGTAAATTAAACAGAAACTTAAAAAATATAAATGGAAGGTGCAGACACTCAATAAGTACGTTGTAATATAAACATGATTTAAAACTAAAAGAATTAAATGCGAAACCATAAGACCGTCTTTATAAAAATTTAATATGAAGTGATAAAACAAAATTTGGACTGAAATTTTAAAGATTACGCACTAGCAACAAGATTCATTACAATAAACTATAGTATCAGGATTACAATTTTGAGGGCACTGTCAGAATAAATCGTATCATGGAGCTCAAATTGGAAGCGAACTCAAGAGGATTTTCGAACATGTGAAGGAGAGTGAAGTGGGCATACTCTAAGAGTACACAGTAAAAAAGTTTTACTTTTATGTAGGCAAATAATAAATAAAATAAATAAAGTTGACAATTTAAAGAAAATATACAAATAGAAATATAAAAAAAATATTTAGCTGTCGAAAGACTATATATTTCATTTGTATAACAAACACATATGTAATTTAATATTTTGACACGAATGCGCTCCACCAGAACCTTTTGAAATCGCCCTTTAATGATTATAGTAAGGATGTCAGCATACCTCAGGCAATGAAATCCCTTTCCGGTCAGCTTCCGGATTAGGTCGTCCACTAGGGTAGCCCACAGCAAGGGAGATAACTCCGCCCTGCGGGCACTTCCCTCCCGTCTCCGCTTCGATGGTAGCCGAACCAATTGTGGATGTGATTATCCTTCTTTCCAGATTTGCTCTTACCTGTCTGGAAGCTTCAACACGACGCCTTTTCTCCGTAAAGCCCCGATAATTGAATTCGTGGTAGCATTGTTTCCTTGCTGTCTAGGAAAGTCGTCATGCCTATCTCTTTGCCTTCTATTAACCTTTGGAGACCTGTGTAGACTTTCCCGGTTAGTATTGCAGTATTGTCTATCACTGAGTGGCTGTTCTTCTAGCGTGGTATCTCTTATGTACCTGTCCCCAACTTTCAAGGGGTTTGAGTAAAAAAGGAGGATAGGCTTATTGGCTGGTAATGATTCAGCGTTTTGATTGGATACTCTAGCTATCTTAGGTAGGTATACCACCCTCACTTTGCCATGTAGTTTGGAAATATCCCAGGCTATAACATGCTCTGAAGGTCTTTCACGAGATGATTTAAATCTGCAGACAATATTCTCTTCCGTGTCTGCAGCTTTAAAGAGGCGAAATCTGCTTAACGCCCCCTTGAATCTCATAAGGTCTCGAGATTCATGTGGGCAGCCTGCAGTCTTTTAGTTTTTGGCCTGTGCTGGTACTACGATCTACTACGGCGGCCACGAATAAATCTGTCAGGATTTTTGCGGAAGGAAAATAAACCTTTAATAGTTCTTCAATGCTCTCTTTGTGAGTACTTATATAAGTTCCACCAGTTCTTTTGATAAAGCCCACTTCGGTCGCATCCTTGACTAAAACTTTATAGGTTCGTGAACATGCGGGAGCTTCATTCAGCTCCTCGCAGAACTTCCTTCATGAGTCCCTTTTAGCCTTACGGATTTCTTTGTTGTACTGCCTCAATTTACTATTGTATGTATCCCCGCTGTAGTCGAATTTGGCTTTGTTGAACGGCCTGCGAATCTCGGCTCTCAAATTCTCTAGGTTCTTATTCCACCGCGTTGTTTTGGCGCCTTTGTAGTGTCTTTTGCTTTTTCTGGACACTTTTCCATCTATGGTAGCACAATGGGGTCATGCACTTGGTCTGCCGCTAATTTTAACTCTTCTATGCCCCCCCACCGCCGCCGAACCTCCCTCGAGAGACTCTCTGAGGGATGTTGCATATCCTTGCCAGTTTGTCTCTCTTGGATTTCTATACTTGACCTCGGTAAGAGTGACATTCAGATTAAATCTTATGTGAGACCTTATGTGTCGATGGTCCGAACACGAAAGGTCTCCGGACACAGTGCATTCCCTTTATGGGTCAATCATCCCTGCCTGAGCAGTAGCGTAACCTGCTAGCACTTCCGTTCTGGATTTTTGTGACGGAGGTTGGTTCCCTGCCTATATTGGCCACGTCCAACCCTACTGAAAAAATAAATTACATAAGTGACTCACCTCGTGCGTTGGTGTTAGTACTCCCCCAAGGTGCATGGTGTGTATTTGCGTCACTCCCTATTATTACTTGGAGACCCTTTTCTCCTCCATATGCAGCTATATTACTTATTATGGGAGGTGGGCACTCCTTGTCCTCGCCGGGGAAGTAGGCCGAGCAGATGATCCAGCTTCTGGTTCCTTCCTCCGTCTTGGCCGTAAGGATTCCTGTAATCACGTCGTCGGTGCAAAGAACCGGGAGTAGTGTACAAGTAACCCTTGTGCCGTGTACTATGCATGCTCTTGGCCTTATGGACCTAGAATTGTATAATACCTTACCTTGTTGTAGTGTAAACCTGCAACTTTGACTTTTACTAGCCACAGCTGCAGTAATGCCACATCAAGACTTTCGTTGTCGAACCTCCTAACCAGCGTAGCTGACGCAGCTCTGGCTCCTTCTTTCTATGAAGAGGATTCTACGACGGTTTCACAACTTACAGCTTTGTAAGCAGAATTAGCCTCCTCAGACGGCAGACTTGCCCAGAGGGTGGCTGATCCAATAGAAGTAGATCAGCCACCCTCTGGGCAAGGTGCCGTCTGAGGAGGCTAATTCCGCTTTCGGGAGACTGGCTCTTTGGAATGGTAGCATCAATAGCGGCCTCCATTCCCATGGATACAATACCTTTCGAGTCCGTTGGCCCATTCGAGCAGGTTGCAGTGCTCTCGCTTATCTGTTCTATCCCAAACTGTCCTCCTTTGACCCGGAACTTGAGTCTTCCTAGGCCATAGTACGGCTAAGGGTTTAATTTCTTTCTAAACTCCTCTGCTGACTCTTTATCTGCAGAGAAAGTGCACAGTGTGCCTTTATCCCCTTTGTTGGAATTCCAAACGGTCCAAAGGTTTGTATTAAGGCGTAGATTACCCACCTTTAAACGGCTTGGGATCCTCTCCGCCGGCACTTTTTGGTCCTTTTCATCAGGAGTTAGTAATTCATACTTTATACACGTAATCAATTATAGCTTCGCAGAAAAATGCCATTCTAAATATTTCATATTATCTAAGAAAAAGTTAAAAGTCATCTTTAAAAATGAAAAAGTAAAAAAAAACAGTCAATCCGTTACACATTACATTTCACCGTTGAATCCGCATTTTTATGGTTCGCCAATATGAGCAACATTCAATTCATTTGTTAGCAGTTACTCAAAGGTCTTTGTTCTAAAATATTCCTTTGTGTCGAATTATATTGCATCGGTCGATTAAAAACATGCTCGTGTTATATACAACAAAAACTGACATTTATGTAATACAGACCATGAATTTCTCGGAAAGTAATTTGCTAATTTCAGTCAATACCATATGCTCAAAAGAGTAAATATTTAATATTTCATAAATGTCTATATTATTCATACCGATGGATTGACGTCGGGTCCTCGATGAGAAGTTGACAAAAGCTGCATTCCTTCATCCAACAATAAGAGCTATTATTTTAAAATTACTGAAATGAGTAACTGCCGTTGCAGTTCGCAAAGTTCGCGTGAACGACAAATATATGTTGTTACAAACTGCAGGTACATAATTTCTAATCACCTTCAACCCCCGCCTGTTGAATTCAACGAACATATCTGGAAAAAATAACGTTTCATACAAATTATCGGTCACCTGATCCATAGTCTATTAAATATTCTAACAGCGTGGGGCAATAAAAAATGCCATTCCTAAAGTTTAAATTTCAAACACTCAGAAAACATTTACATTGCAACGATATAGATACAGTAATAAAATTTATTTTTACGGTGTAGGTACATTATCGTAATATTTATTACGGCTCGCTTCGAGATCGCATGTGAAATTGCAATGTATTCGGAGTAAGAAAATAGGCACGTTTTACATGCACGACAGAAATTAAACATTTCATCGTTGTGAAGTTAATTGCGTTTATAACTTGCAATTGGCTCTTTTTTTTTAAAACGAACTAAAGTAGTTATTTATACCAATTAATGTTTATCTAGACTAAAATTTTATACAAAGCAACAAACCGACTACTTCCCATACACCTAAACCAAAACTCCGCTAATAGTTGCATAACTAAATATTCGTAGTAAGAAAAACATTAACCTAGATAAGAAACCATTCATAAATCCAATAAACCAGGAGCTTATAGATATAGTTTCTAACATGTGCTTCTGTACTTTCACATACACATGTTCTTCTAGCAATTACACTTAAGGCGGATTTGCAGACGAATTTTTCTCCGGATATATACAGAAGCAGTGGCGGTAGACGAAGACTTAAAGCAAAATAGAAAAAAACCAAGACTTTATTTATGTATAATTATACTTGTATTTATAAGGAAATTAGTTCTATATAAAGAAAGGAGAGAAAATTAAAATGTATTCGGAAAACTGCAGATCGACTAGCTGAAATAAAGTCTTTGTAATTTTATTTTTTAGGGCATTACTTACAAACCTCGCAACACCAAGGTTTCAAATCACAGCAACGTCTTAGATACTAAAGAAACATTGCTGCTACACACAATTAATCCATGTACATACATTCTACTGAGATTATGATTGCTGTAATATTACACTTTTAAAAAAAGTAACGAAGCATTCCGGAATTTAGGCAAGTTCGTCAACTCTTATTATTATTTTTTTAACATATGTTCAGATTTTCGTCGAAATTATAAACGTAATGGTTTATTTTGACATCAAAGAATAGATAGATACCTTGTACCATATTTTGATTCATATTTTACCTTGTTCAGATCCGCACAATATATCATATATCATTACCTATCTAAGATGTTATGCAAACTTCATAGCACCCATTCTACGCAAAAATGGCAAATGCAACCCAAAAATACTCCCTTGTGATGTAATATGCAGTGACGGGTTCCGTATCCAGCTTAGAGCAAATTCTAGCTACGCGTGAAATTAGTCTCTCTAAGGTGGCAAAAATTAGCATGCCTATATAAAACTGGCATGACAACCTGAAGATATTGAAATGGTACTTGACATCTTACAACTCTCCAGATTTAGGGGGAGCACATAACTAAATCAACCACGCTCATGATCAATATAGAAGGATTAGGCATAGTCTAAGTCTTTCTCTAATGAAAAGTTGACTGAACCTGGCCAAGTCCTGGATGATATGTTAAAAAAAATAGCTTTGTGAAGCAATTTACCATAAAAATTTAGCAACAAGAGCGAGTATGATCAAGACATCATCTCGAAACTGACAAGAAACCTCAGAATGTAAATCGCAGATTCTAATAAAAACTTAGTCAGTTGGTAGATCCATGAAGTGTACTTAGGACATCTCGTTGCTACGGAACTTTAACTTTAGGGCGCCAATTTGACTTTGAGTTCGGTCTAATTTCGTCTATACAAAATAACTACTAATGGTGAGAGATATAAAAAGAGTTTCAATGGTGCATCGTTTAGCATCCTTTCCACTGATGTAGCTATTTGTATAAGTATTACATAAGCATCGAACACATATGTTGTGCTTATTTTATCGAATTTCTGGGAATGGTTATAAATCACTCTGTTTCATCGAAGACTGTATATAGAGGTGAGATAGATAATTATACAGTCTGTTCACAAAATCGTACTCCCTGAAGTTGAAGTTTTATTAGAATCTGTGATTTACAATTTGGAAGTTCCTTTCTGAACAAAAATGCCATCAAATGACGTAAGAATGGCTTCAAAATGGCAGAGGCAATGGAATAGGAACATATAGATCTAGAACCAAGTATTCTGAAAGATTAAATTCGAATATCCTCTAGGCGAAAATACAGGCTATTAAAAGATGCGTCCCGTTCTATATTGACAGAAGCTGCCGAATGCAAAAGATTATCGTATCTGATAGACAGGCAGTCAACGAAGCTGTGAGCTCATTTGGAACCAGCTTTAAGATGATCGGCAAGTGTATAGAAAAATTAAGCGGATTAGGCAAAAGGAATACAACAATCCTTTTGTGGGTTCAGGAGCAGACGGACTGAAAGGACATGAAATAATAGATAAAATGAAGCAACAAAGAGCAGGAACTCTATTCTGAGGGTCTCAATCCTCTGAGCCGATAAGTAACAATACAGGAAAGACAAAAAGTGAAATAGAGCAGGAAATATTATTGCTTGGAGAGAGTGCGTCACTAAGTAAGAACATATTGCTATTACGGCGATCACATACAGGTATCACTTTGTAATGAAAACCTGTATTCTGATGCAATGAGCATTTTGTATTAGCCTTGTTGGGAGAACTTTAACTCCATTTAATTGGATGAGCTGGAATTTAATACTAATACTGAAATATAATACCACGTAGTATAAAACGCATATGGTTTGGGGGATTTGCAAATTATGTCAATAATAATTGATTTTATTAATAAGTATAAGTAAATAGATTTGCAACTTAATGTATCTCATAACATCAGCAACGGCTGGTGCATACGCTACCGAAAGCGTTCTACCAATTATCGAAGTTCTTCGTATATTATAGCATAAAATAAGAAAACGTTACAAACTTGTGAATTTTGTGTCTTCGGTAAGTGTATGCTGAATAAAAATATCTTTTGACGGCATCTTCGCGAACAAAATGTATACTAATAATATCGCTTTCATTTTATAATACTAAAAAATAATTATGAAATACGTCGAAAAAACATATAATGAAAAAATATGTACGTGTGTTGAATCTAACAATGAAATAAGGTACGCCATATTTACGAATATAATCTCCGTAATACAATATTTTAATTAAAATGCTATTACCTAGAGAACACAAGATTTTACGGTTTAGCAAAATCAACAAATGTTTTCAATGAGATAATTAAATAGATTGTACTATTCGAAAGTACTTACTTATTTTAATAAGTATTATAAAAGTGGGTATAACCCTCGTTATATGTTTCTTATGCGTGTCGAGTCGTTTATATATAGTTTTCCCCTATCCATTAAAGAATCCCAAATGCCCAACCAGATCCATAGAGTCTGTATACCGATGAAGTAATTTTGACGATATATTGTCAAAATATTGACGATGAAGTAATACCCTTCATTGAATTAAAAATGGTGATATATATTTTTATTTCCTGATGGTTTAGAAAAATAAGGAAATATTGTGACAAACTTAATCGAAATTGTTACTAGAATAACATTAAGGAAATGGGATATGTGGGGTTCAGACAGATGAGCTTATTCTCTCATTCTCCTAATACATTAAACACACAAAGGAAAACCAGACATAAAAATAAAATACAGAAGGATACAAAAACACGAAATAAAAGAATCACAAAATTGCGTGATCTATCTCATATAATATATGACTTACCTAATACTAACCAATTGGAAAAGGACCCAAAAGGACAAAAGTAGACCCTTTCGCCCTTCTGCTATGAATAAAGAAAAAAGTGACGCACTAAATTCCATCACCATTAAACTTTGAGCTCTATATTCATATATTATTCTTGTTCCTTTTTTGTGAATTATGGGTCTAGTTATCAAAAAGACTCCTTTTCATTCCTTCGTTTGATTGCGATTTTCGCAACAATGCAAAATGATATTTAGACAACTGCCACTTGCTGCAATAATAAATAATTTAATAGTCTAGATACACTTATAGGGATGTGCTGATGATATTGTCATATACCACTCATGCATCAGTAGCTTGGAGCAAAAGAACTAATCTGGCTACCGCGAAAATTAACCTCTTGAAAGTGCAAAGATTAACATGCGTATGCATAATTGGGGCTATGAAAACTTGCCCGACAGCAGATATCGAGATAGTATTAGTACCCCATATTGTGGTAGAAAGCCTGGCAAAAAGAAGCACACTCAGAATGTTCAAGTAATCAAACATGTCAAAGAAATTCAGCTTTGTGAAGGAATTCACCACAAAGCTTAGTAACAAGAGCGAGTGGGATCATAATACCATCTCGAAATTAGAATAGAAATGCCATTAATTAATACAATAATGAATTCAAAACCGCAGAGGGAACTGGAATAGGAATATACGGCCCTAGAACCAAGTACTTCAAAAGCTTAAGAAATTATCCAATTACCTTCCAAGCGGAAATACATGTTATTGAAAGATGTGTCCAGCTCAATATGTATAGAAATTATTGAAAGCAGGAAAATATCATCATGTCTGATAGTCAAGCAGCTATCAAAGTACTGAGCTCACATGAAATCAGTTCCAAGATTCTCTGGGAATGCCTAGGGAAATTAAATGAGCTAGGTAAAAGGAATAAAGCAACCCTCCAGGGGGTTCCGGGTCACAGAGGAGTGGAAGGAAGGCGATAACGGATGAACCCTACTTGCGGGATAAGTCGCAATACAATACTAAAGAAACTGAAGAAATGAAATAGAGCAAAGAAAATCTAATTATTGGGAGAAGCTCCAGCAATGAGGCAAATTAAAATTCTCCTGTGAACTTATAACCAGAAGAGTTTTACAGATTACATCTACTTGAGTAAGAACAACGTACGAAAATTAACAGGAATACTTTCAAGCCATTGTAAACCGAAGGACATCTAAGTAAGCTTGGATTCGCAAAGGAATCTGAATGTAGATTTTGTGGGGAACAGGATGAAACACCCATCCATCTCCTCTCAAATTGCGTAGCACTGTGCAACTCAAGGGCGTTGCACCTGGGAGCACGTGAAATCGAAGAGGGAGACTTACCTAACTTGGGACCTTCTGATATCCTACACTTTCTAAAAGGAATAGGACTAGAAGGCCAGCTGTAAAACAGCAAGAATAGGGGACACGTAGGTCCCAGTGTAACATCACCTCCCTCACATACATACATACATACACTTATAAGAATTTCCATTACACATTTTAAAACAGTTCTTCTAAAACTCCACTTAGAGAGACTCTTTCCGATATATGGGTCCATTTCCTTTACTAAAGATTTTTTGAAAAATTAAGAAAGATATTTTTTTTTGTAATTTGTTAGCTGCTGCAAGGCGAAATCAAATTTAATTTAAAAAAAATCGCTTATTTCCGGTTGTTGGACTAATAAAGATGCTAAATGGAATGCCAGTGCAAGGTACTAACTTTGCACCAGATACGGCAGAACAGTCACGAGAACTTGTTTCCTCATTAGTTTGAGGTATTTGTATGAAAAATGGAGCTAAAAACGGTGAGAACGTCCACAATCGAACTCAAAATAACGGCCACAGATTGCATTTTTAGTTGTTCTATGATCTTGTATTTTTTTCTAAATTTAAGCTCGACATGTACAACAATCCACCTATTACAGTTGAAAAATATCTAATTTTCGAAGAAAAAAAACGCTGTTGCCCCTATTGTTGTCATCAAAACTTAGTCCGATAAAAAATAGAATAACTGACGGGATTCTCAAATCGAAGGAAAATTAATGACTATTTGAAATATGTTGCATGTCAAAAATTGCAGGTGTATCAAAATTTCACCCAAAAAAAATCTCCGTGGCTTTAAAGTGATGTTATAAAAGTTTCACTAGTAAAGGAGCTATGATGAAGCTTGTGATACAGTAGTTTTTAAAGCAAAAATGATGATCTTCCTAGAAAGAATATAATTTATAAGAAAGGATGTACTTCAATGTAAAGAACGACTTGGGGAGCAAAACACTCTCAGAGTTGTTCTTCTAACATGAACAATTTTTTACTAACTAACTTTTATGTAACAATTTAAACAATAAGGGAAGACCATAAATATGTAATGATAACATCTTATCCTTTGCAAAATCGAATTCACTTATCTTATTTGATTTTATTTTGTATTACATTCTCTACCTTAATTATTACTTGTTTTCTAGCAGATTTTTCTTCGTTATTGTGGTCGTATTAAATCATTTCATTGTAATTTATTAGGGAGTTTAATTTTCAGGAACCTTCTGAGAGTGCGGTAGTATACTGTAATTATTGTTAATCCAGTAACTTTCCAAGCATTATTGGTGCGTCAACTTAAAGAAGTTGTCACTAATTATAAAAAAGTAGGAGTGAGAAACCAAGCAGTATTGTATGTCGTATGTAATTAACGGTTAAATAACTATTTATAATGTCAAAATAGTTGAATAGACGTTAAGTCTTGGTTGAGAGCTACTGTAATAAGCGATGAAATATACATGGCATAAAAGATTGAAACAAAATTTATATGATAAACACAGGGTATCTTTAACAAATTAAAAAATTAATGTTTCTGCTTTAACTGTAATCATTAGGAGGAATTTTTCCCAAGAAACTATTTTTCTCCTCACGCATAATTCGAACCGACATCCCCTCGTTTGTCGGATGAGCGCCTTACCAACTAAACTAGTAGAGGATGATGATTCGTGCATTTAACCGAACATATATTATATAACAATATTTGCCGTCTTGCCGGCCTTTTCGTTTTCAATGTTTGCTAAAAAAAATAATGTGTTTTCCCAAATACCTTTTAAGTCAAGTCTTATTTTTTGTTAATATAATACTGCGTAAACTTGTGAAAAAGAATTCTGTTTAAGTTTAAATGAAAGATATGTTAGTTTGTAGCAATTTGCCCTACTAAAAACTATGTGGTATGAAGCTTTCATTATAATATCACTGAATTTGAAATAAAATATTTAAATTGTCGAATTTAAAAGTGTAAATAAAACATTTAACGTTACCAAACCCTATAAAAAATACAATCTACAAAATTTCCTTATGTGTACCCTATATTTCAATGTAACACCTACCTAAGCTAACCCTTGTTGCCAAATGTGATCTTTAATTATTCAATCCTGTAAATAACATTTTGCAGTGAGAATTTATAGAAACTATCTGTAAAAGTTGTAACCTATGTCACAAACTATCCCACGGAAATAACAAGGGAAGTTCTAAACACAGAAAAAAAAAGAACCATTAAAGAATGGTTTCAAATATCCAAGGTTTTAAATATCCTTCCGAATTTCCTACACTGCCATTAATAATGCACAAAAACCTCATCTGACTGGCTTCCGCCAGATTAACTCTGAATACACTTTTTTTTTAATTACGTCGAGAGTTTTAAACTGTTCTTTGTAGTCCCTTGTAATCAGCGACTAGAAAAGTTGTGTTTCTAGGCACCACATTAAAAACATACTCATCATTTCAGTAAGTATTTAATATGTTCACTTTACTACCTCTATTTAATATGATACTAGAAGGGCGAATCGCTACTTTTCATAAACTTGAACTGAAAAATTAATCGCTCCTTGAGACGATAATATTAAATTTTCAAGTCATTAAATATTAATTACAGGAGAAGGGTAATAAATATATCGTCCACAGAAGTAGCTGCATTTATATTTTCCTTATGTATTTAAGTAATCTTGATAAATTTCAAGTATTTATCCGCTATCCCTTAACTGAATTAGTGAGTTTGTACTGTAGACAAATCGTAATAGAACAAAATAGGAAATCGTTTTATTTCAGTAAAATTCTAGAAGCTGTAAGCACTGTTCTACAATATATTTTTTTTTCGATGTTGTTTTAAACATATTTATATTTGAGTAAAGAGTAAATAAAAACACCTTCATGTCATACACACTAACACATTCTACCACGAAGTTGTTTTCTCAAGGGCATTTGATAAATTTAGTTCGCAGAAGTAAAATATCACATTTTACAATAAAAGTTACCACAGTAAAACGATTTAAAGCACAACTCGTCAACATATTATGACCACTTTAGATTTTCATCACTACTAATCAATCTGCAACTCTGCCAATCAAGTTACTATGAACTGCCATAGTTTACTAGGAGTCTATACATCTCCACCTGATAACGAATAATAAGTCCATCTGCTAAGTGCAAAAAGTTTGCACGTATTCCTAGATGAACTTATTACATTGCTATCGTCGGTGTAGTACAGTTTCAACATTCTCACATAAGCACTTGGAAAAAATCAATAAATAAATACTAGAACAACGTTGGAAACCATAAACGGACCCAACGACCATGTAATGCACATATCGGGACTGGAAGTATCCCCACCAGTCATTGTTTTCATTAAGTAGATATGACTCAAAATTAAAGCAACATCCGTTGCTACCTTATTCATCACGTTTATGCAAAAGTAGCGATTGATTTCAATGCCTTAAACAAGTTAACGAGCATCCTCAAACGAGGTAATCCATTATTACTGAATTGTTAAATCTTCTAAGTGGTAAAACTACACTTCCACAATTTTGCCTCTTACTACTATTGGTCACTACCGTAGTAGTAGTTAATGATAGTCAATTGTAGATAAGTATTGATAGTCAATTATTGATATCGACCTAGTTGAATTTAAGAAGAAATATTAGTGGATTTCATTATTTTACTATTTTACCAGCGTTGGAAGGAATATGATTCGCTCGTAAGCTATTACATAGAAAATTTTGATTTATGAGCAAATTGTAGTTCTGATTCTAGGTAAAATATAAATCGTTTTTACGAATGAATATAATAATAAATTACCGAGGAACTAAAAATATGTAGCTATCTCTCGCAAATAAATTGTATTTTGAATCGTTTGGAATAGAAATTAAAAACCTATCCCTTGTGTAATCACCATTTTTTAGCCGGTATTACTAGATAACGGGGCAAAAATAATTGGGGTTTTTATAAGCTTAAGTATTTGTCTACTGGTTTCAGTACTGACATTGTGTAAATCTTATGGAATCTCAAGGTTCTCAGAGAAAATAATTGTAGTTGCCATGTCGTCAGACTGACACATTTCTTAATAATAGGGGATTTTTTTATAGTTTTAACGAGATTTTCAGTTAAAGAGAAGAAAGAAATGTGATTTTTACAGGTCGGACAACCAGGCAACACTTAAAGTGATCAGTTCTGCAAGTGTTAACTTTAAACTAGTTTGGGACTGTGTAAGTGCCTTAAATGAGGTGGACATTCAAAGGAAATTAGCATTGGCTTAATGAGGCGCCGGACGATTTGGCTCTTTCTTCAGCATTACCAAATCACAAATTAAAACACCATCAATGAATGGCTTATATGTATAATATGTTCAAGGAATGATGGCAAAATTACCAGGAGACAGACAGGCAAAAAAGTTCTTAAAAGAACAGAGGCCTGAATTTACTAAACCCTACTACGTAAATATAAAAAGAGTAGTGATGACTGATGATATAAGGCCTGGCAGGCGTCGCTATTTGCGGATTCTGTCAAGAGAGAAACAGAAGTGCTGATTCTTTTTTATTTTATTATCCTAGTGTATACCCACAGAGTCATCTTAGCAGAACCCACTTTGTTCCACGTATCCTCCTATACCTGCCTATGGCAATAATGGCTAGTGGCCATATTAGTAGTTTACCGAAATTGTATATTCCAAGAAGAAGAACCCGCCGAACATTTCTCTGACACCAACAACAATAACAATAATAATAATAATGTACATTTTATGAGCAATTACGAGCTCGGAAATAACTCTTAGATCTTAATAGTAAGTACAAACTAGGTTACATACCACAGCTACATTAACATCAATGTGTCTTAGAGGTTATGGTATCAGAGTGGCTTCTTATGAAGAACACTGGAAGTCACCCCTACTGTACCGTGGTCACTTAGTGATACACTAGATGTTAATTCGTTCGAGTTTCAGACATCTTTTGGTGCGAGACGGTGGGTAGACAACTGCACCCAACACCCATTTGCGAGAACGTACCGTGCAATCTGTAATGTTTCTTGGCACCAGGACACCTTCTCGTTTGTCTTAACAATGTTAAATAATCCGGCGCTTCTAATGCATCGAGGCAATCTTCTCCAATCCCCCAGCAAAAAGGCTTGTACGAGAGTACAAATATCCTTGGGACCATTAAAAAACACACAAACCTTCTTACGAAGGTAAATAACTCGATATTAAAGCACTAAAGGTGGGTTAGGTAGGTAGAAAAATCTCATTAAATTAAATCTTCAAATAAAATAATATGAAAAAAGAGCACATGGGAAGACTTTCTAAGTTCACTTCTTGTTTCACTCCATAATTATACTGATATTTAAACCGATTACATTTAATTGGTTTAAATATCATTAATCATCACAAATTAACTTTGAACATTTAACTGTAACCATTTTTTACAGCTCATTCACTTTCCTTTCTTTTTAGCCTAGAATATTCTTTGGCCACACCTACGAGAAAATGGCCAAAGTTAACAAAGTTAAATTTAACAGAGTTAAGATATCTTACCTTCACATCTCAACAGCAAGGAGGAAATGAGACTGAAGTGACTAAAATTGAACTGTCAAATTCTCCGAAGTGAAGCAGTTGGCATCCCTGGCTGAAGAAACTACAGTCTGGAAGAAAACTTATTTTTCATGACATACAGTCTTGTATAAAAGTCCTTAAGTATCATTTAAATAATCTCCATAAAAAAATTAATGTTTAGTCTGAGCAAAAAAAAATATGAAATGCTGCACGGCTTAGAAGTAAGCTGCAATATGCAAAAAACAAAGTGAAACTGTTAACGTTTCTTTTTTTATGTTGTCGTCCTCAGGGCAGAAAATCAGTAAATTAGTTAAATCCTACCATTAGTTGAATCGAAAACATTGCAAGCGATTTTTTTATTATAAATATATTATAAACTTTATTATTTTACAATTTTCCAATGCAGTTAATAAATCAACATATATAAATTATGAAGTACATACATATATTGTTGAAAAAGCCGTATCGCTGGAACAAAGGAGGAAAAGTTCATTTTAGCACGATTCCAGTCCTGTATACATAGATACCCACTGTTAAATTAATTTATAATTCTCTGTTATAAGTCGTAATCATTATTAAAGCACGTCGAGGAAGAGGAACTGAATTGAGCTTCCCTTTCTGGAAGTAATAAAAATCCGGCTTCCCTAAATTCGAGGATAATATTTCTTTATTAGCTCTTAAAAATCCTAACAGGAAGAAAGTACGACGGGCTCCAAAAGAATCGAGAAAGAGGGATAAAGAAGAGAGAGGGGAGAGAGAGAGAGAGAGAGATGGAGAGAGGGAGGACGGTAGAAGAGAAAAGGATAAATTTCCCTCAGCGAATTTCCAAGGTGTTTCCTTTTTAAATATATTCCTTTACCGGTGCATCATCCAATATTAAAACAGTCAATCAGCAGTCCCAGTATTGAAATTCGTGTATAGAATATGCAAGCTTAAAAAGCTTTCCGTGTTTCGCCGCGGTTCGACATCCAACACGTGACCTGCGGCGCCGCGAGTGGTCAACAAACAAGGTAAAATATTTCGTGATAAATAAAAAATACTGAATTTCTGGTGCTTCACGTGCGCGCACTATATAAACACACCTCCATTGTAGTATAACTACATAACATACTCGTATTGCACAAATTAATTTACTTATTTAATTAGCAGCCGGCCAAACTACGAAAATTCTATCCCTACTACGCCTTTGTAATCTGATTTCCTAGATTGCTTATATTCAGAATTCTCTAATTTAATCTTATATGTAGAGAATATGTATATGAAAACCACTCGTCATAATTTGCATTCCGTTTCAAAATGAATGCTATTCTGTGCAGATACAAATCTATAAACGGGAGTGATGTAAAATATCTAGGCGTCGGCGTCGTATTTGAAGACACTAAACTGAAATACGCACTT
This sequence comes from Protaetia brevitarsis, assembly GCA_004143645.1. Classification (NCBI taxonomy): domain Eukaryota; kingdom Metazoa; phylum Arthropoda; class Insecta; order Coleoptera; family Scarabaeidae; genus Protaetia; species Protaetia brevitarsis. The sequence goes on from RXPK01000074.1 coordinate 1,023,277, forward strand.
GTATTTAAAAAAAAAACAAATATGGACTTTAGAGAAATGTTGGAGGTATCCCGAAAATTAGCTCATGGATTTCATATAACGACACTACCATAACCATTACCAAAAAACAATAGCAGAAGGTGCCACAAATCAGAGAAATTATTCTTGAATGTATGCTACACTTGTCGTCCACTGGCGATGACGCACACTTTCAACCGCATGCTTCTAAAAATTGGTATTCTTGAATTTCATGCGACTCGAAATTTAGGTGTATCGTGTCGTCTTATGTGGCAACATCGCAAAATGCAATCATTCACTCGGAGATATATAAAAATAGTATTGTTAATAATGAATACAGAATAATAATATCTTTTGATTTTTTTGACTTTAGAAGCAACGAAAAGCGATCTGTTAAAATTGATACTCGCCCGTTTATATTTTAAATATTTTATTTCTTCGTTTATATTTAACACTCATAATTTTTTATGATACATTTTCGTGATAGTCATTATTATCCTTTGTTTATAACAAACATACCATATTTTATGGAATACTACCTCTACATTTATTTAGTTCATTCATTTTTTATTGTTTTTTCTTCATTTTAACTTTGGCTGGCAAAAGAAAAATATAAATTTTGCGTAAAACTATAATATTATTTTTAATTGTTTTCTTTGGGCTTTAAGCATATTTATTTGTGAAATATGTTTAATGTTTTAATATTTTGTACTATTTAACTTAATTGAGATAATAAAAACATTAAAAGCTGCTTGTAAATCTTTATTCTCTACTTTGAATGCATGAGTTCAATGCAAAACCCAGTGAACTCCAGTAATTGTATGTATGTAATTTGAGGTGGCTGATAAATAGATTGTCTGTCTGTCTATGCTTGGCCCAACATTTTTTATGCATTCACCGTTATTTGTTGACAACGTCGCACGGTTGAAGAATTGGTCGTCGATAATATCCCACACAAATTTGACCTGACGCACGAAAACAGTCGATGGCACAGATTCAAAAATAATCCCCCAAAGCTGCAGAGTGGCAATCATGGAAGTAATATCTTCGTTTGCATTATCGGTATTAGAAAACTTCCTACGCCAACTGCTTCGCATAGTATAGCAAAAAAAAAGATCACCTTAACTACTACCACTTTTTGAATATAGCGTACCAATTGTTGCACCCTCTTGCTCCATGGAAACAGTCACCTTCGACAGTATTCTGGGAATCCTAATGGGCGTAATGCATATTCGCCCTGTTATTGACGCATTGCAGCACACAAAATGCTGGGTTTTTTTGCAAGCAAAAGAATAATATAAGAAGATGAAATTAATTTGTAAGTATCGACTGAATTCAGATTTGCCACGAGAGTCAAACATGCGATTTTTGGGAAGGCTGTCATTTTACTAGAACGTATAAAGGAGGTCACATTGAATGAAATCCTAAACTACTTTAAAAGCCTAAATTTATTTGATGAACAGTAGCATAACTACCGACACTTGCAATTTGCGGATCCATATTTTCAGCTACGGCTAGCAGTTTGCATACACTTCCGACATTTATATTGTCCGTCGGTTTAGCTGACAAAAGTACAGCCTTTCAACCTTGTATGATCTTGTCACAACAATATTAATCTAAATAAATCCCAAAGAAACATTCAGTAGCTTCATAAGATTGTTATTATTGCTCAAAAACATATATGGATTTAATTTCAGATTTCGTGAATTGGGTTTTTTTTTGGGATATCTCGATAGTAAATAATCATCTTAAAATTCTAATTCTTTTTGTGGTTTCTCTCACTCCTTGGCAAATACTGAGAAATGATCATCTTAAGTCGCTCCACGTAATAGTAACTCATGGCCAAGCCGATTCGAGGCCGTCGATGTCCTTTGTAATTGGCGAAAGCTGTTACGGGATGCTGAAGCATGAGTTATTCTTATTTTTAAGATTAAATCCAGCATCGCCAGGGGGCGTTATCAAACTTTTTTTTATGGAATAATGGAATAGCTTATTTTTTAACCAATTAGGACCTGGCATATATTTGTGAGAACTCTTCATATCAGTGCTATCAACCAATCCATTATACTTCTCTAGATAATGGTGATTTTTATAAATCTAAGACTAGCGTAGTGTTAAATTGAAGTAATCAGTGATAAATCGATAAATTTTACGTCAAATCAATAATAAAAAATAATATTATCTAGAGAAAGCCTTATTTATCGAAATATAAATTTAAAACAAAACACATGCAAATCGCTAAGTAATATATTGAAAGTAGATTAGGTGCATTTAGTGCTAATAGAACAACAAATTTAATTACAAAAAATATATTTTTTTTTACGTATAAAATCGAATTAAAATTAATTGTTCATAAGCTCTTCCATCGCATACCTACTACAAAAAAAACAACAAAAAATATAAAGAACATATGATAACTTATTGTTATCTCAAAATGTGTCTGGCATATCACTAATGATGAGATTAATACTAACCCCATCAAGTATATATTGTTAAAAGAAGACAACAAATTAGTTGATAATCCTTGCAATCTATGCCAATTATTTAAGAATTACTTCACTTCCTGAGGTACGTCATTTAAACACACAAGCACCTACAATAACATTCATTTGTGGGAATCGCTTTTTTTTCAGGTATTCAACATGGTTATTGAAGTCTCTTCTAGAAAATATCCGAGAATCAATGGTATTCTATGTGATATTCTGAAATTTGTTGTTGTTAGGTATGTAATGTCAATATTCATACCATTGTCGTTCATAATAAATATATAAATCATTTGCCGATGGAACGTATCCTAGCTAGTTAAAACAAATTAAACTTACACCCATACATAAAAAGGGAGATAAACTGTCAGCGTTAAACTATAGGGCCCATTTCCATATTGCCATACTTTTGTAGAGCATTTGAAAAACATATGTATTCTAGACAACTTTGTTTTCTAACTAGTAAAAATTTAATTTCTCCCTGCCACTTTGGGTTTGTCAATAACACATCTACGACCAATGCTGTTTTTGATATTCTTGATCTTTTATATCGGTCCCTGGGAGACGATAAGATGGTCTGATTTTCGATCTTGTCAAAGCTTTTGACACTGACTATAGAACCCCAACCTCATGAGTCGCACAAAAAATAGAGACAAATCTTATTACCCCTCCTCCCACCTACATGGAGGGAGCGCGTGGCCTTATTTTTACACCTATATACTACATGCCAAAAAAAAATTGTAATATCTCGAGGGAGGTCAGCTACAAGGTTGAAATCTTAGCAAAAGAACTGGCTGCATGTAAAAAGTCACTGATAATCATCTGTTAGAACTTCATACACGAAGAGGAAGTATCGATCATGTGTGGATGATGGGTCGCTACATAAGGCGTTTACCACAAGCAGCAAACATCTTGCAGGCACTTCGTCGTCATCTACAGCAAACCTGGGATGAGATACCACAAAATGTCATTGAGAGAATGCCTCGTAGAGTTAGTCAATGCATAAATAATCGTGGAGATGTCACATTTTATTAATATTTTTTTTTGCTGATTGTTGGTGTTTTCTTCCCAATTATTATGATTTACTACTGAAAACTAGTAGTTATAATTTACTACTTGAAACTTGCCAAAATTTCAGCTTTGTGACTTAGCTCCTTCAAGGTGTTGCATTTTTAGCACGTAGTTTATATCTGCTCTGTGGAATTTTTAAATTTTAATCTTGAACATTTTTTGTGAACTGCTTGCTTTTCGTCACGTTTCAGAGTTAAAGATGAAATAGACATATGGTATATGTGATCAAAACGTCAATATAATATCTTTATTTAATTATCGTCCTTCACTTATTAGCAGAATTTCCGGTATTACCGAAAAATACCAATAAGATTGAACATTACAAACGCGGAAAACGAAAAATTTGCGAAATTATTCTATTTTATATTTAATTTATTCCATTAGAATGCAGAGAAAATATGAACTAACGTATTTATATATTTATTTTTCCATAACAGTAGCTCCTACTTCATTAATCTTTATATGTCAAGTTTTATTTTTCCTTAATATATTTTCGATTTTACGTGAGCGATATCTGCGTATCGAACTCCTGTAACATATAAATTGTATACGTTGCTAGGATGCCACCATTGCTTCCGCTTTAGCTCAAAGAAGAATCGCACACTCCCTCTTTCTCAATTTTAAACAAGAATTCATCATATCATCTTACCGACTCCGATCTAATTTAGTCGCAGCTTAGGAATACCCTTGCACATGGCGTAGGTGCTCGATCCAAATCCTGTCGTAATAAAATACATCAAGCATCCCCTGACTATTCGAACCCCTAGCCGCAAATAAGAGTACGCTAACGACCTCTACAATCAATAACAGGAGTGCACTTACATAAATTCTGGCTCAGGTGCATTTTCCTCAAATAAAATGCAATAATTCAATAAATTCGTTCCGGAAGTGTAATTGTAGACTGGCTTTATGCATAAGTTGCCCGGGTAACTAATTGCTGGAAATTATGTAATGCTGATAAAGCGGTTTGCGTATGTTAACTATAATTATTATACGTATTCCGATGGAACACGGAAATGTTGAATATTTCAATTGATCTCACCTAACGTTTCAATTAAATTGATCTCTTGGCAATTACATCTCTCCCGGCTGATCTCACATGCGTGCATTAATGAACTTATGAGTAAATGCGCGTCGGTATGATTAATTATTCATAGCGGTGAGTATTTGGCGCTTAATCCTCCATGTTGGATCTGTTTGGGAGGAGAAGCTGAAAACACTTTCATTAGCATTTCAACTAGCAAAAGGAAACCATAAATTCATGTTTTACAGATGTATGTATACGTAATTGTACTAGATATGTATAATAGGTGAAAAAAGTGTGTTACAAGTTGACAAAAGTAAGGAAGAAATGAAAGAAATAAGTTGAAACCTTAGACATCTTTATACAACATCTTAGTTCAATATACCCCCCAGTAAATGATTTTTTGTTGCTATGGGAATCGTCTGACATGGAATCTTATGTAAGTAACCAGCGGCGGCTGGTGCATACGTCACCGTAAGGGCACCCACAACGATCGAATATCTTCGTATGCTATCGTGTAATATATACGATACCACGACCTTATACGAAGAACTTCGATCATTGTGGGCGCCCTTGCGGTGACGTATGCACCGGCCGCCACTGTAAGTAACTAACTCCTGTTAATATATTCCATTAATTACATAGGTGCTGCTAAAGTTCTCTTTATAAACTCTAAATATTACAACTACCGACATGACGTAAATAATAAAAATGGTACATGAATGGAGCACTATTTTCCAGAAAGAATATTTTTCACTAAAGGTTTTTACATACGTCTCTTTTAATCAAAATCAAAACAGGTAATCTTAAAATTGTAAATTTGACGAATATGACACATCGAATGTTTTTTTTTTAGATTTGACCAAAACCAAATAAAGAATTAAAAGCCATTAAAAATCACGGTAACCAACGTTTTAAAATCTTGTACCTTATATGTAAAATTGGTGGTATGAAGAACTGTGATGTTTATTTTGCTGTAAGCATGTTATACATAATAATTGCAATTATTTTTGTAAATATTACAAGATTGTCACTTCCATTTTTTTTTACAAAATCTGATGTTTCTGTGATATATGTAATTAAAACATTTTCTAGTGTTTACTGCAAAGACCGCGTGATATTTTAAATTTTTCTGGCTTTCATCGTTTATTTTTATTCATACGTATTTATCAAAAATATCTTTATTTTAGCTATCTAACTGTAATATTTACAATAAGTGTAAGACTTCGTTATGTTCATTTTATAGTAATTTATTTCTTATTGTATCTATACAGTATCTTGTATGATATATTTACAATAGTAAACCAATTGTTTATATTGCTAAGGATATTGTGAGATTCAACCCTCTTCTTTTCATTACTTCATTTGCTATTCTTTCTGAATCATCTCGTATATTTTATCATTACGTTAATAAATTCATAATTAATTTAAAAACTAGTAACTTAAAGAACCTGAAAAAAATCCTTAAAATCATTTTAGTTTCTGAAGTTCCCGCAAGATGGCGATATCTGTTAATTTGTAGTATTTATGAGATTTTTTCAAAAAAATCAAATGGAATGATATTACACTAATCAATCCAGAAGACTAAACACACAATCACAGTTTAATCTGTCAAAACCGCAAATAGATATCTGTTGTCGTTCCAAAGATACTTCGGTTTTTGTAAACTGTTTGTTCAACGTGTGCTGTACGTAAATAAATGCTTTCAGAGAAGAACTTAAGTAAAAACATGCCTGAAGAATATTTGTTAACAATATTGATAAAAATCTTAATAACAATAATAATATTGTAAGAATAAGAAAAATTCCATTCGGTATAATACAAAGTATTTAAATTCATTTTATTAATACGTTGATGATAAGTACGGTGGCATTTGCTGTAGCAGCGTCTCCTCTACAGGAAGTAACAGTCTATTTTGTTTAAAGTCTCGCATAATTAAGGTAATACGGTATTTATTTTAGATTTTATCTGCGTCTTTGTCTATTGTATGTTACGATTGCTGATCAGCGAATCCCTCATTACTTTGTAGAAGAGCGTTTGAAGTTCAGAAAAATAATGCCAACCACCATTCTTGCGCCCTCTTGTAAAGAGAAGCGAAACGAGTGTAGCGGTGCGAAATAACGTCATAACTACAGTTTATAAAAACCCTTGACTTTGACTTTTTGAATTAATTAGTTCGCGGAGACCGTTTCAGCTTCAGGAAAAGCATGCGTTATCCCTTCGTTACCGGGCGTTCCCATATTTTAAAATTAAATTCAAACTTTTCTTGGTAAATTCTGTAATTTACTTAAGCTTGAAAATTTAAGAACAGGAACCAAAAGCTTTCCTCGAAAAGTGTTTCTGTTTTTGTGCTAAAACCGTTCGAGAAACTCCTTTTTTTAAAAAAAAACGTGTGTGTATGTTGTGTAAAGCTATTGTGCTTCAAATATTTTGGATTACGGGAAGATTTAATTACCCACATCGGCTGGTAAGATGATCTAAAAATTGCTTAAAAACTAACCATTGCAAATTAGAAACCGTAACTCGTTCTCTCTCTCTCTCCCTTAATAAATAATTTTGTAAAGTAAAAATTACTCAGTGTAAAACAACTTTATAAAATTTTTAAATATTCTTTCAATTAATTGTGTTTTGTTTTTTTTTACTTGTTATTTTAATTAATTTGTAATCTTGTTAATGTTGTTCCATCTGATACATTTTATTCAATATATTTTGTTAAAATTACCGACTCTATTATTTCGCTAAAATTATAAGTTCAATTTGTACCCTTAATAAAGTTCTGGAGAAAAAGTTCTAAGTAGGAAAGACGACGAGGTGGATAAGTTGACAATCTTCAGGCAAACTAACGGCCCTGCTTCGGCTGATTGAGAAAAACCACCGTTGTAAAACATCTTTGGCTACATCTTCTAAAACTAATCGTTACCGAACAAAAAGATTGTTTTCCAGCGGTGACTCGTCGGTCAAAAAAACAGGTGGGGTTATCTGTAAAACGGGGCTAATCTCAGTGTAAAGAGAATTTTGGGCTGACCACCTCCAAAGATTTCCAGATAAGAAAACCCGTTCCGTTACAATATCTATTCATTATTTTAAGTATTCAAAACATTGTCCATCGGTCCATATACAATCAGCACTTTGTGTAACTGTTTTGCCGAAACATAGTGCCGCAAAGTTCCACTTTGTAACACTATTTTTCCAATTTTTGACACTGCATGGATAAGGAACCTCATTTTAAATAATAAATAAGTGTAAATTAGTGCAAAATAGAAAAAAAAATAGTATAATAAAAGATACGTGTTACAACGATTGTTGTACACTCGTACATTTGAATCATTCGCCGCATCATTTTAACACCACTGTTTTAATATAAGTACATATCACATATTCTTGTAGAGTTTACAGCTTGTCTTAATTTCGGAAACCGAAATACTTCTTATTGTTGTTTGAGTTGCTTCATGTCTTCATGTGTTATCGGATGTGTTCTGTACACCCAACTTTTACTTTTTCCCACAAGTAAAAATCAAAACCTTCAAGTCTAGTGGCTTGATAATCACTCACTTCCTCTATCAATCAATTTATGTATAAATTTTATATCTAAAAAATTAAAGAATTCGTAAACCGTTCATTAGGAACTAAATAAATCTTTCCCAGTCAATATTTTTATTTCTACTGTTGACTACTTTATAAATATACTTGCGATGTGTTCTTATTTAAGCTCTTTTCTGAAAGCTCATAATTACAGTACTTATAGCTTACAGTGCAAGGTACAAATTTACAAAAATCTGATTAATCTTTGGAATGACAACAGATATCAATTTGCGGTTTTGACAGGTTAAGTTGTCATTGCATTTCCATTTTCCCTGAATTGATTATATTCCATTCCATTCGGTTTCCTTGAGAAAATCGGATAAATAGGAAAAACTAGCAGCTAATGTCATCTAGTTTCTATTCGAAGTAATAAAGCAAACAATATTATTTACGCTCTTTACTTACTGGATATTTTCTTCATAATGAATCCTACTTTTTTTGAAAATCGGTTGATATCACTAAAGCTGTACGGACTTTTGTGTGACGAATAGTATACTTCCCCACAACTTCATAATACGTATAATTTCTAAGTGTCGTGAATCAAGCTTTATATTTTTTTTCTAAGCTCTGGGACGAATCATTACGGATATATGGCTAGTAACCGTTCTTAATGAGTCACCCTGTACAATATGTACAATAGGGTCGGATCCTTCAATAAGTTATACAAAAAACTACTTAATGTACTTCATTTTTGTGTTATACGATAACAAATGCCTAAAACAATTCAACATTTGATTTTCATATTTGTGAGTAAAATCAATACAAAAAATTATAAATTTCAAATTAAGTCCTAAAACGTCACAACTTGCTAAAGTAAGTTTTATAAGACTATTGCTGTTATAAGTTTTATACAAATCAAATAGATCATTTTACACAGACAACTTACATTAGAAGATGTATTTGAAACAGTTACTCACCAAAATTTACCACCTATTGATGAAGTTATGATTACAAAATATTTTTCCAACAAATCCAGATTTTAGTGATGATGTCTTTCTAAAAACAACACGGACTATAAACGTAATTCCAGTCAAACACAATGTCACAATTGAAAATTTGACACATTAACTGGCAGCGGAGATGAAGACACAGATTGTGCAACCGCTGATTACTTTTTTATTGACCCAAAACCGAATCTCTAATTCTTTCTAGGGCGGAACAGTTGTGACGTTGTACTAAAATTTTTAAAAATTATGGATCTTCAAACTTTTTTTCTTTGAAAATACTAATCTCATAAACAAAAATAATAATATTAAATTGTAACTTGCCGTAAGTGACTTGTCGATGAAAGCTAGTAGTGTACTCGGTATTACTTCTGCTTTCTCGGCGAAAGGTGTCGGCGCATGTGTACTGCTGGCATTAGAAGTTTATCAACAGCTAAACATTAAATCAAAATGTTAAATATGTATAGAGAAATTAAAACTGAGACAAGTAGTAGTAATAATGAACGCATACAATTTATAAACCACTTGTACGTAAGCGACAACCCGTGGGCACAAGGCACGTTATAAACATGACTGACGTTGATGCGCAAAAATTCAAGAAAGCTGATTAACTTGATACCCACACGTTGCAAGAAGATGAGATTCAGAATAATGGTAGGTTTACACGTGCATAGATTTAGTGGCGCCAGTTCTAACGTCAATTCAGCTTGCGCGCAAGTAAGCGTTTACATGTTGCATGTGGAAAAATAGCAATTTTTGCAAAGACAGTATGAAATAATTAACGAATTAATGTATTTTTGCTAGTAACTGTAATAATTAAGAGGAATTTTTCCCAAGAAAAATTTGCTTACGCAGAATTCGAATCTACCTCTTAATTATTACAGTTATTAGTAGCAATACATTAATTCGTCAATTATTTGATACTGTAAAAAGCTTGCAATCTTTGCATATTCGCCGTCCTGCCGGCCTTTCAAGATCTGATATCGACATATGTCAATTTTTCACACGAGCCTACATATGCCTCGCTAGCTGAAATCGTAGAGCGCCCGTCCGGCAAACGAGAGTGTGCAGGTTCGAATCCTGCGTGAGGAAAATTTTTCTTGGGAAAAACTTTCTCTTAATTATTACAATAACAAGTGATTTTTATCACCAGTTTTAGTTTCAAGTTCAGCATGTTTCGTGAACTTATTCGTAGAGTCTCTAAAATAGCTACAACGGTCGTGATTGAGGAAATGATTAACAATTTCCAAAGAAAAAGACGAAATAGAAGGAAAGTCTGCATGTGGGTTAGGAAATAAATTGCTCGGTGGCAAAATTTGGGTGCATTCGATAGGCTGCAATCTTGTTTAATTCCAATATGTATGCATTTCGTATACACTGTAAAAAATTACAGTAATTTTGCCATGGTAAATCAGGAATATTACATGTAATAACGTTGTTAATTTACCACAATAAATCATGTAAATTTTGTTTTACATGTTTTTTTCTAGGATATTTAACAAGGAATTTCGGTAAAATTTATATCTTTTTCATGTAAGTTTAAGATGTAACAAAAATTCAAAAGGATAATACAGAAAAAAACATGTACAATTTTGTATTCACTCTCAAAATTTACTTAAAAGTGTAAAATTGACATTTTTTGGGGGTATTTAGTGCACTTTAAAAGTAATTTTACTAGTGAACTATTAATTTTGCTGTAAAAATATGAGGACCTTTTATATTTATTTGTTTTTTACTTGAATTTCGGGGTAAAACTATAGATATCATGGAAAATACGAAATTCATACGCCGCAAAGTGATTGGTTATTGGATTATTTATCTGTGCACCTAGGTAATTCTATTCGTTTGTCGAACTTATTATTTCTCAATGATATCATGTACGTCACAAACAATCGTAGGTTTCGTCGAAGCGTGTTCAATTCTTGATCCCTTGGTTGAGGCGATTCAGTATGAACTTATAGGTGCTATAAAAGAATTAGGTAAGTTGCTTGCTCTGTTTATAAAAATACACATGAAAATTACTTCAGTGTTCTGTAAATATAGAGTTCATATAAATATTACATACGAATTTTACAGTACAATCTTTGAAAAACACATCAGCATGTGAAATTTACTAGATGGTAGAAATTTTACCTTATGAAGCAAATTTACCTGTAAAATTGTAGGCAACTTTGTTACCAACGATTTTACATGTAATTTTACTGCAACTTTTTTTACAGTGTAGAACGTATTTTAGCCTTTACTTCTGCAATACCAAATCATGGAATCCCTTTTGCTTTTGACAAGCGATCGTAGACATTCACACATGTCCCTCTCTCGTTGTATAAACGAAAATAAGCATCCCATAAACACGGGCATTTTTTATAATTCTCTAGAAATGTGATAGTTGTTGATGAGCTCCACTTTTTGCTCCTTTTTATTCATTTTAAACCTGAACAAGTTACACAAATATAATACCTATTGCTGAATACGTCTGCAAATTTATGTTTACATGTTGCAATGAATATTTTTTTATGCTCGCCACTGTTCACTGGCACACGGAAAAGTTAGAAGGCAACTAATTTTTGACGCATGTATTACTGGCGCGCCAGTAAAGGTTTACACTTGCAGTAATTTGGGAACTAGCATGCCAGTAGTGACTGGCGCCACTAAATCCATGCACGTGTAAACCCACCATAAGAATAGCAGCAAGTGAAACGTCTGTATAATCAATAGTTAAGATCGATCTTGCGCAAAACAGGCGTAACTAATAAACCATATAAAACACCTTGCAATCATATATCTAACTGGCGTTACCTTAGTATATTAGTCGGATACCTTTGCCAAACTTTGTACTAGTTATTATGGTGCCTACTTGTAACAGCCATTGATAAAAAGGAAAGGAAAAAGTCGTTTGGTGTTTTAGTTTATTTGTTATTTTTTTTATCATCGTAGTTTGAAAGGTTTTTTGTCTCGCACTACATACAATATTTTGCATTTATTGCAACTATGCAGTAATGATATAATCGATAATTGGATTTGGTTATTGGTACAAGAATAGCCAAATTAGAATCACTGAAGCTTACCTACATATTTTAATACTCCAAAAACTCCTGTTTCACACATGCGAATTACCTTGTTGGAATTACATAAAATTCAAATCACTTACTTTATATTGAAAACGGTCAAAAGACATTGTTGTTATCTTTACTCCTCTCTATCCTTTTTTTTCTGGAATTATCTGAATTAATTTGAAATTAATTCATTAATAATAGATTCCCCGAACGTTTATACCTAATATATGAACGCATATTTAAATCCTTCCTTTTCTTAAATGTAAATGCGCCTATATAGCAGATGAGAGGTCTACCGATAAAACGTTATAAATAGTCCTCCGCCGTGGTATAAATCAAGCACCAGTTTCATTTAACAATGAGCGTAAACTTGATTACAAAAAAATTAAACCTACTCTCGGATCCACCCATTCTTGTTACTCTATCTGACATTAAATAAAAAGAAACATAGGCCTCGTACTTGCATTAATAACTGTCGTGAATGAGTCACATGGTTCTTCTCACAATTTATGATGCCGGTTAACAAGCTCATGCTGCTTTTTTAGAGGTTTATAATTTTTTCATATTTGTTTGATGAACGGCTTCCTGCCGCACAGAGTTGACAGTCGCAAACAAGGAGGGATGGATGTTAAAAGACAAAATCAGAATTGCAAATTCACGTCATTACTTCTTTCGCAACGTTTTCGTTTTTTCACTGCGTAAAATCTGTTAGGTTGTTATAATTATATCGACAGGATTCCAGAAACTCTGCTCTGCTTAATTTGAATGTTTAAACAACTTCTAGTCATTTACTGTAATTAGATGATATCAACTACTCCACATGTTCGTTTCCTGTCCTAATATTGATTTATTTTAATACAGATGTGTCGACTACGTTCTTTTACTTAATTGCTTGACTTAAACAGCCACACACGTTAAAAGGAGGATAAGGAATACCCATGGTTGAGTTAAGGATAAAATAACGACATCCATCCGTATACACATTCTTAGATCAGTTTCCGAGATAAGTAAGTACGTCTGCATTTAACTTACACTTTTATCTCGCACATCACTTTCTATAATGCAGGTAAAAACTTTGATTTAGGTTGATTGCGTACTATTTACTTCTAAATTTGAGACATACCTTCTCGTAACTTAATTGAGAGAGACATTTAAATACATTACTTAGGTGAATTGTCTTATAAATTATACACCAAATAAAACTAAAATCACCAGACGTAACAGAATTAACATTAATTTTGTAGGACAGTCGCCCACAACAATCTATGAAGAGGGAATGTGGTAAGAGTTTATAGTTTACGTAGGTATGTATATTCTTCTTGAAACCTGAAGCATTGTAATGTATTTAATCTAACACTAAAATTGTAGATATCTTCCAATAAAGATTATTTTAAACAGAATAAGTTTAATGTCAATTTAAATATTGATATAACGTATACGTAATAATATACAGCAACAAATACACTGGTTACAAAAAAAAAGCAACAACATCAGTTTTGGAAAATGATGATTATTAGTGGCGAAGATCTTTATACTATTATGGAAAACGCAAATATCAAATAATTCACAAAAAATAAACAAATAAAAATAAATTACTATTACCCATATTAATAATACAGAAATGTATACATTTGAGCAACCTGTTTACAGATCTCTATATTTTATGACTAAGAACATCTATCTTTTTTGAAAACTGGAAAAATTATTTTAAAGTTTAAGAAAGATGGTGTTTCAAATATTGGTAATTATAGACCAATTCATATTCTTTCAAACTTTTCAAAAATGTACAGAATACATTAGCACACTTATTGATAAAAGGAGTCAATTATTTGTCACATATATTGATTTATCAAAAGCGTTTGATGTTACTGATTATTTCTTACTATTATAAAAAATTAATTAAGCATTGTGGGTCAAATAAAAATTCGAATAACATGCGGTGGAACATTTGCGAATTGAAGTTAATGAAAAAACCAACGAGTTAATAAAAAAAGTTTCCAGACTTCATATAAGCTAAAAATCTATTCAAAAATAGAACACAAGGGCGCACAGGAAATTGCATCAAAAGGAAAGCAAAACGAATATCGCAACAATATAACCAGAAAAATTCGAGGAAAGGCTTTTATTAAGAGTTTATCAATGAAGAAGATTGAGGAACTATTAAGCCCTACAATTAGTACTAATTTTCTTCGCACAATAGTAAGTCTCTTCACAGGAAAGTAGTGACTAAAACACACCTATAGGAAATTTAAGTCAACACAGGAGATCTCCACTTTAAACTGTTTAATACAATGACAAAGACCTCATTTCATATTCCATACGAATGCCAAGCAATGTAAAAAAACAGGGAATATTTCGAAAGCCAAAAATAAACTCTGCCAGAAACCTATAGTAAAAAGTAGGCGGAGTAAAAGTATGCTAAGCATGCCACTCTGGCCGAACAGCGAGATACAGAGATAGATATAGATGATCCGAGATGCCGCTGCCCGCGCTTTACGCATAAAATCGTTGCATCGCAGGAACACTGTATTATACCATTCATAATACGTGTAGGAAGCATTTTTCTCCAGTTGCATAAATATATTGGAATTACTGGTATCATTTAAAATATAAAATGGATGGAAAAGCGAATATAAGGCCAGTGTTTCCAGAAACTCTAGGTCAGATGGCTTGGCAATGGAAGCAATGTCATTCTAGTCCCCAAAAGAAGGCGAAAAGAACCCTACAGTGTTATTGTGAATGAATTTATGTTGAATTTATTAAGTCATATTTGGTTCTCCTAGCTTTTTTTTATCAAAAAATGGATTTTTGAAGCTCATCTATAAGGTATCTCCTTTGTTTCTATACGCTGCACCACAGAGATAATAAAGATTTAATTCGTGGTCGGCTGGAATCCGAATATTTCGTTCATGGCCTCTGTGAACATCTTCAGCAACGAGGGGGAAGCAATATTCATGATGATGATACATCGCAAATAGGGAGAACTCGAAGTGGTTTAACCTTTGTTTGTTAGGCGACGCTATAGGTTGTCGAATACGCTTGAACACTTCTAAGCACTATTTGATAATCTGTGCGTTCTGAGCAAACCAAAAGGTCTTAACGATTTGTTAGGATTTCTCTTTCTAAAGTGCCTCGAGGGACCTGAGTTTGGTGGAGCCCATTGGTGCCCATGCAAAGATACCGTAAATTAGCACAGCAATAGAACAAGTGCTCAACTTTGTACACCGCTACATCCACATGAAACGTCTGTTGCTGCTAACTGTTAGGCATTTAACCTATTGATGATCCATGGCAACCTGATGTCTCCCATGCGGAAATGTGCTTCAAGAATATCTCTCCTTGATAAACCAACTTGGAAGCGTCTACATGGAGATATGGTATAATGGTGTCGCCCCGTAGACATCCTGTTTGCTGATTCGCCGGCATCAGCTTTTGTTTTTTTTTTTCGGTACGTGTGCACAGCAGCGGATACTAAGTTTTGTTGAATGTGCGAGCTGTCCATCCTAAGGTCTTTTCTGTGGGTGTCAATGGTCCGCACCAGAATGAAGTCCCTCGAGGTAGCTCAGGAGAGGACGCTACGACTAATCGCGAAGGCCCTTTGTTTCGTTACGAACGAACAGATTCATCGCGATCTGCGAATTTCGACCCTCCGTGGTTTCATTAAGCAGACTCTCACCTGGGCTTGCGATAACACAATGAAAGCCCTCTGGATCAAGGGGTCGTTGCACCCTAAGATCGTCCATCCTTTCTCACTAAATCTTCTCTAAGGGCTTTTAGAAACACCAGATTTTTCAACTCTTTGAAGTAGTGTTGAGATAAACGTATGTACCTTCATTGCCTGTGTAGGTATGAGTGTTTGCTGTACGAAACCAGAGAATGAATGAAATGAATGCTCAAGGTTGTTCTCACGACATAAGCGGATACATTTCGCGAAGAGCAGGGGCAAATAACATCGTGCAAGGTAGAGCTTTTAGAATGGAACACGATATATATTTTTAAAAGTAACTTATTGATACTCACTCATTGAAAAAATAAATAATAAATGTTTACATACAAACACGTTGTATCACGTTTATTCTCGTGAAGCTAATGGGAAAGATCCACTTCAGGCACACGCGCTTCATTCATGCAATTAATGAAATACACTGTTTGAAGTCGTATTATGAAGCGGACGATCTTCCTTGAATGATTATTGTTCATTGTGTTCTATTTTGAATGTGCGTTCTATGTGCGTTCTAAGCTAGAATACCGGTTATTAATTTGGTCACCTATTTATGGAACGAGTATTAATATATTAGAAGCCGTTTGTATATGTAAATTGCTACTTTTTCACTTGCTGGTTACTAAAGATATGTATGTAATAGACACATCGTTTTACTTTGCAAAAATGATATATTAGCTGCTTTCCATTTCCATAAGAAGTGGAGAAAAAAATAAGTGAGGTGACTTGACATATGTATATTGCTAACCTCACTTAGCACATATTTATTTATTTATATTTATTTACTATCCATCTAGCCCTATTTCTTAGAATTTGGTACGGCATACTGGAAAAACTTTAGGGAAAAACGTAACCATACACACAACAAATACACAAAAATGACGAAAACAGTAAACTAACCTCAAAATATGAACTCAGGTAAAGAACCTTATTACTGAGGGTGATTATGAAGTTACATCGTAGGGGTAGGTAATCTCTTACTGAAGCCTAAGTGAAATGAGGTGAGAAACTGAAAATCTGAGTACAAATGGAAAGCAGCAATTGTTAGAATGTATTTACTTGAACATGGCTATATCCTTAGTCTGTCTGTACTACTATGTATTTTTTACGGTTAGATTAGATTAGATTAGGATTGGGGTGGCCTATGGACCTGTTTCATCGCGACCTTTTCAGATCTATTGTGATCCTCTTTTTTTCCAGAGGACGCTCTCTAGTTTTGCCCTCTTAATTAGGCCTATCATCTTTGAGAGCGGCTTCTTTGTGTTGCTACTAGCTGGGGGGTTCTCCACGCACATTAGTAGAAACCTTGTCCTCGCCAGATCTTCACATTGGCACAACACATGAACTGATGTTTCTTCCTCCCTTGTCAGAATCTGCAAGCTATGTCTGTACATTATGTCCTACTTTAATTTAATCACAGTGACCAGGTCAGCAGACCTGCTATCATTTTGGCAGTCTTCCTGTCTTTATTCAGTGCATCTGTAGTAAATTCAGGCCTCTGTTCCTTTACAAAATCTTTTGCCTGTCTCTGTCCCGGTGATTTTTGCCACCACTCCCTGGATTGATTACGTATCCATTCATTGATGTATTTTTTAATTTGCGATCTGGTAGTGCCGAAAGAAGGGCCAGCTCAAGCGAATGACCCTGACGAACCTCGCCTGATCAGGTTTGCTCTCTTGTGCGTATAAACAACACGTTGGCAAAGAATTTTTTTCAAACTACCGATAGTTCTCTCTACAAATAACAAAGCCTGTATATATATAATCTTAACGCTGCTTATTTTTTTTTACAAATACATGCATTTCAAACAACTTAGTACGTACCTTCCTCAGGGATACAGTCAAATCCCAAAACTCCATGGGGTAATGGAAGCCCACGTGTTCCTGAAACAATTATACCGGTTTAATAAAATCTCACGGAGTGATTCAATATTTTACGTGTCTATTATTATTACCACGCTAGAGTCCTTGTGATATCTTTGTATCAGAAAAGATTGCATGAAGTCTCAGATTTGCCATGACTACTTGATCTATAGAAATAAAATTTGGAAACATTTTTGCGAAATATGCTCAAGAAAATTGCACCCTTTCTTGATGTTGCAATTTACATGTCATGTAGCATATTTCAAGATACCTAGGACGATTTGTTTTTCGTCATTCGATTATGCCCATCGCCAATCTGCAAGCTATCACTCATGGTTGATTGAGACATAGTGCATGCGTTTCACACATTCCTTAGATCTGCATCGCATTAATCAGATTATAACACCTGTTTTTGATAGAACACGTACGGAGCACAACTGACTCATAGATTCCAGAAAATTAACCAATCTGATTCAGTATGATAATCATCGCTAAAAATTATTTTTAAAAATACATTTTTAAGTTTATCGAAAATATTCAGTCTATTTAAAACTGGTGTAATTTTAAATTTATCAACTGAATCTCCCTTGAAATTACTAGCACGCTACACAGCTTCACTCAGTAACTAAAGGGAGCAACATTTTTGTTTTGGATAATATTACCCCATTCAAAACCATCATTGAATGTTCCACTAACAATAAGTAGCATGATGATGCACTTGTAAATAGTTTTTTTCTACAATTCTTAAAGTAAAATTGTAATACTGTAATAAAAACGGTTTATTAGGTTTTACTTGAATATTCAATCACAGAACTAAAGGTACCTACAGGTTTGAGTTTATTTTTTGCCATTTTATAAGATGTATTCACAATCTATACAAAATTTAATTAATATTGCTGGTTAATAATTAATAATAGCTCTACCTATATATAATTATACGTAGTGAATCAAAGCACATCTGCATCTTACATTATTTTGTACAAAGCGCAGAGTAGAATTATTATTTCTAAACTTATATAACTTCGAAAATATATATAATTCAGTAATTGAAACTTTAGATTGCGCATTGCAATTGCACGTGAAATGACAATAATTGTATTAGCGTTAATGTTTTTGTTCCTGTAGGAGCTAACGCTATCATTTTCCACGAATATATAACCTTAACTTTGCTTTATTTAGCTATACGCTGATACAAGTTTGTGCGTAATTAGCGGAATATGTACCCACTGCATCTACAAATAAAGGGAACAATTCGATTTTTATTTCCTGTAAACAACTGCCAGCGCCCAATCGATTTAAATACAATGCGACATATTTAAAGACAGTGGTTATTACACTGCGAAAGAGAAATGACCGTATTGAGTGTGCGGCAAACCAAAGCCTCTAGTATTGACGCTCTCCGACAGCTAGGAAGTTATATTAAACTCAATCCATCAGAACTTAATCGTCTTAACGGCTCTCCCCTTTATTTCGCATAGCATACAGTTAGGTGCAAAAGTATTGCCTACGATCAGTAGTAGATATGTGTATATGGCAAAAATCAACTAAGTTATTAATCAATTAACTGTTCTGTAACAGATTTACACAGCGAGCGTCTGTGTCCTTTTCCTAGAAAAAATAATTGATGTTACAACTGCTGTAGCTTATAAGTAGTCATAAGAAACCGACATTTTCTCATTTTTGTAATTAGCTCAAAAACAAAATACCTTGATAGAGACAAAACGAAAATAACAAAGCACCTATTATACAACTTTCAATGAAAACTGCTTGTCTCAATTGGAGGCATAGTTTAGACAGCCGTAATTTTCTATCTCCTAAAGAAATGGCACTAAAGGCACCTAGATAAACAATATAATAATAAACAATTGATTGCCCAACAGAGTACAGGGTAAACTCTAATAACAGGACAATGAAGTGAGTATAGATAGCATAAAAGTATAAAACAAATGGAAAGCGCTTTATCTGTCTATACTATACAAGTTAAAGTTAAGTTCGCTTTAGACCAATGACCCACGTGAATTGAGAATCGAGATTTTGTCTGATTAGATGATAATAATAATAATAATAGCGTTTATTGTCCAACAGAACAAGATTCCAATAATAGGACAAAATAACAAAAATAAAATAACATTGGTGTGCGTGCAATAATACATTTGAAAAAAAAAAAACATTACAAAAATTAAAGGTCAATAATTCAAAACAAAAAGCCAACTAATACTACATAACAAACTATAAATAAATCGGAAATGAATACATCAAAAACTGAAAGAAACAAAATTATAGCGTATGAAATATTAAAAGAAAAAAGTAAAAAAAAAAAAGTAATTATTATATACTTAAATATTAAATACTTGATTGGAAAGGGTCACTATATAATAAGTTAGCGTTTCTGTACATATGGCTTAGCGGGGCCTTGTAAAGAATATTAGTGCGAGCTCTAATAGTGGCAAATGTAGCGCATGACCTAGAACTATAGTTAGGGACAAGGAAAGGTATTTGACTTAGAAGCGAAGGTGAATCAACACTGCCATTTATTAATTTTAAAAGAAATTTGGCACTGGCTTCATCTCTTCTCTGAGAAAGAGGACGGAGGTCATGTCTATGCAGCAAGAAGGTATAATCTGTCCTGAGAGTAGGATAAATGCCATCAGGTTTAAACGATAAGTATTTTAGAAATCGTTTTTGAACTCGCTGGATAAGCAGCTGTTGGTAAAGATAGTGCGGATACCAAAAAATAGAGCTATACTCTAACTTGGACAGCACAAATGCATAAAATAACACTTTGATTGTTAAAATGTTAGAGAAGTCTCTACAAGACCGTATAATGAAACCTAGAGAGGCAGAAGCAGACGAACACAATGAAGTGATGTGAGAGGTGAAAGTTAAGTATTGATCGAAAATTACACCAAGATCTTTAAATTGCGTAAATCTCGGTATCTCTAAATGGTGAGCACTGTATCTGAAAATGAAGGGGTTCATACTTTTGGTGAAGGAAAGTATTGCACACTTGCTAATATTTAAGCATATACTGTTAATATTACACCAGTCCTCAATGATGTCTAAATTCCTCTGCAAAACTAAGCAATCAGTTATAGATGTTATACGACTATAGATCTTAAGGTCATCTGCATAAGCCAACACTTTGCAATCCAATCCGTCCAAGAGGTCATTAATATATATAAATTAAAATTAATTAGATGCAAGTAACAAAAGAATTGAGCCACGGTACAGGACGTGGATTACTTTGAAGCTATCTGGGGCATGTGTTGAAGTGGGATCACTATATTCAAGTGTACTGATGTTGTGATAACACCTACGCGGTTAAATAGTACGGTCTACATAGACGCAATTCCCTAGAAGCAGCTTTCGCTAATGATATCCATCCCAATTTCTGCTTATGCACAATAAAGCTCGGCTTCATATTGCCAATATCACGATTAATTTTCTACAAGAGAATCATATCATGTATGACGAGCCCAGACCCAAATTCTATGGAGTACTTTTGGAGCGTACTGGATCAACGCATGAAACTCTGTTCCAATGCTTATTCAAGACCTAGACCAGGTGCTGATTGTAGAACGACAGAACATTCCGCAAGATTTTATCATTACGCGATAAAAGTGCAATTTACGCTCCTCTGTGTGCTACTAAACTCGCAGAGTATACTTTTGTCGAAGTCATTTTAAATTTGGATGACTGATAGGACGACTCGTCGTATTTCCAAGCTTTTCTGTTCATTTAATAATCAAAAAGTCCCAGCCATTAATACAGAATATGGCAACATAGATCACCCAAAAGAAAGTGAAAATAAGTAAATATCTATATGTCACTGCTTACGGGTTGCAGAGCAATTCCCTGTTGGTAAAACACTCTGTATACGTGCGGCGGGGAATGTCACTGCGTGTAGCTTTGGCGACAATCTATATGCTATGTATCTACGCATAGGTCTTTTCAAAAATTAAAGTTAATCACTTCTTTCTGATATCCTATATGAGGGTACGTTCCACATACGAACCGTAATAGGACCCCGTTAGCATCTTAAACCGGAGCGACAGATCAATGCCGTGACCGGGCGTTTTAGTTCGGTGTTAAATGATCAACGGAAATGCGGTCCGAATCCCCCTCCTAAACGGCCTAAGCCCGTAATCTATCAAAAGGGTTGAAGCGTTCGATGGATTTTTTGTGTTGCCTTAAGAAGTCGAACGAGCATCTACTACGTTGAAGAAAGGAGAATCAATGAAACGCGACTCGGTCGCATCTGCTAAATATTCGGTTACAGGACACACACTTCCTTGTTTATGCCGCCGTTCTGGACACGCCAGTAAACAAATTAAAAATACCCGCTTGCAATATTGAGACGTTTTACGTCATCATTAACGTTGTGGCACATTTGCAGCCGTTTGTTTTGCAATTTTGTTTGATCTTTGTATACGACGGCATTGATTTTGCCAAAGTGTTGTGTACACAACTTATTTATACATGTACAGGAGGATGTTGGCAGTTTATCAAACCCTGCATTAAGAACGGAAATTGTAACTCAATATGCACAACCTATCATAGATACATACAGGTGCCCAAGCTAAAAGTACATCGACCTGGTGCACTTTGTCTTTAGATGTGTGTAAATGCATATAAACAAGTCATTTTAGGTGTCTTACCCACGCAAGAAGAAATAACGATCTAAGATGACAAGATGTAAGGAAGAACATGGATATTACGAGATAAGTGTTATTTATATTCAGGCTGATTCACGGAAACCAACCATTAAATTCTTGATTGAATTGATGTAGGTATTGATTTTGGAACTTAGAGGATAGTTAAATTAGTAATCCAGATTTTTCCTCTATTTACTGTCGTCAAAAATACTCGGCTAAATTTTTTTGAGGTACTTGAGGTTTCAGAACGGCTACTTAATTTGAATTTTAAACGGCATTATTACTTTCGTTTCTGTTTACTAGAAATGATATTTTGTTTTTTTTCATTTCAAAACATTAATTTATGACTTAAATTATGTGTTTATGTCGATTTCCCAATAGAATTTATACAATATTGTAAAATAAATGTTTAGTTAATTAGTCTGTAATTTGTATATGCCGTTTGAGTATTCAGTAACTTATACAGTGAGTCTATAATTTAAAAGTCCACTTTTATTGGAAAAATTTATTAGACACTTGGTTAACTATTATCACAATCTTGTTTAGCATCGTCAAAAATCCCGCTATATAATATTTTAAACCTATATCTTACAGGGTGTTTACACAATAAAATAATAAATTCTAATATCTTAAAGCTAAAATTCTACATTTAATTAAAAGTAGCACTATTTTTCCACTTAATTTAAAATTAAATTAACTTAATCGACATCAGATGATTCTAGAAGAGTGATTTTCTCCTTTGGAATTCTTCGTAGTCACATAGTGTTTGATCTTAACCAGTGAAGTACATCGATTCTTTTGATTTGCTAATGCGGGACAATATAGGATTTGCTATATTGGCTGCAATATTCAAAAGTAATACACCAACTAAATCTTCTTCTTGACGATTGCTAAAGTCATGGTATGTATTTTAAATAAAATATAGTGTGTCTTTAACCGACGTGATCTGAAACAGATGTTAAATTTGTAAATTTCGGAAAAGGTTTTACAAGACCTTTTTTTTCTTAGGGTTCGTGCTTCGGATTTTCTTACCATTGCAACACATTCAGAAACAACGTGGTAGGCTCTCCTACCACGTTGTAAAAAAACTCCTGGCGAATTAGCGAAATTGACTGCATAAGTGCCTAATTGTTGTTATTGCAAATTGGTCAATTGATTAGCTGTCTGAAACTAAAATGGATTTTGGATATTTGCTTTTGCTATTCACAGGGAATTAAAAATCAAGAAAATCGAGAAATAAAAACAATTTATTTAATAGTAAATAGAACTCGGTAAAAAGATAATAAAATCTAAACCATTAACAATTAGTTGACGAAGAAAAATATTTCCTAAAATCTAATGTAGATCCTTAACCTATTCTATTATTTATTTAGCTTATGTTTACTTGGTTTTTTGATATTTCTAAATGTTTCTTTTCTTTGCTTATAGATTTCACATTGGATCTAGATCATGTGTCTCAAAAATTATGATTGAATGTGAACTAAAAAAATTCTTAAATATATTCTTAAAATTACTGAGATCCTACCTATTCTTGCTATTCAATAAAACAAATACTTGGTGACTAATTATATGTTCGTTTATAAAAATAATTCGAAAATAGTATTGGCCTGATTTATTCCTTGCCCGAATCGGGATAATCCTTTGGAAATAGCTGCTCTTGGCTGTCTTTAGGAATCCGGTATATTTAGTCCTCTTGTGAGTCTGGAATCGAGTCTGGTGTGGATGAACCCTTGGAATATTCTGCCTGGCTGGAATTTAGGTGATTGGTTCACTAGGAAGCGGAATCGGGTCTGATGTGGATAGGAATGCTTCTGAAGGCTGCGAATCTTTTTTTTTCCCTTTCCACTTGTGTTCTAATTCAGGGATCTTGATCGTTCAAATGAAATTTTTGACATATATTATATATTTTTGTTCAAGTAATTAGTTAAATAAAGTTAATTTCTGTCGCAGCCAACTTTTCTTTAATGAAATATATCTTTTCAGATGAAAATTCATTTTGTTTTAAGGAGCAACTGAACGTAAGGCCCCGATGAAAATTTGTTGATTTCTGTTCAATTTTTCGGCATCAAAAGATGCTTATTCTCCATTGTCTATGTTTCAATGCCTCCTTGCAAGTTTTCCGGGCCTTCAATCAGCTATCGGAATTCGAGTCACGTTGTTAAGTGTTTTGTAAAAGTTATGAACAGAATGTGATTGTCACACAATATTTATTGTTATGGCGTTTCCATACCAAGGTATTAGAAACTAACATTATAAGTGGTCTTTTTGACGCTTTTATATGTCGGAATTAATGTTAACAATTTCTATCACAATTTTTCGTATCTAATGAACTCAACCTATGAAGATAATTTGTTGATTTTTTTATTTTGATAATTATGCCAGTCTGTCAGTTAAGAGATGTCATGATGTAAAAAGAAGTTTGAGTAAAATATTGATTATCTGGGCAACGTTTTGTATATACTGTACACTATAACAATAAATATTCATTGATAGCAAACCACCAGAATTCCAAATATTTTAGTTAAAACATTATCATGTTTGGCACTCCATTCCTTGACGCAATTCCCATAAAAGCCTTTCATCAACTGCCTGCAGTTAAAATTCATGGTGGATGGTTAAATGCTGAAAAATATAGTAGGAGTTCCAAACAAAGAGGAATGTGTCTTTGTTTATCACTTTAAGAAGCGTATAGCGTTGCTACCCTTTCCTTGCATTCCTCTCCTTCTTACCGCTTGTGGTATTTGCAAACAAGCTAGCAAGAAAGGGATCCGAAGAAATAACTACTGAACTCAAACTGGGTCCGGGAATAACCAGTGCTGCTATATATGGACATGAAAACACCAGGTTTATTGAAATGGCGTTGAAAACAAACACGAAACAGGGACACAAAAACGGATGATGGGACAACCATCTCGGCACCTAATTATGGAAGTGCTGACTCCCAATATACAAAAGACCCTTAGACTGCAGTCTTAGGCGATAATGAGAAAACCTGATCTGTACTCAGTGACTTAATCAATCAATCAATACCACTTGTGACAATGTTTTCGTGATAATTTCAAAAGCGAAGAATATTTTAATAAATTTATTATTACTTCCAAATAGCTGTAAAATTTCGGAATAAAGAACATCTCTGGGGCGATATAAATACACTTAAGTGAGTAAATTGGATCGGTCACAAGCATCCTACAACCTACTTTAATAAAATCATTTTTGCAAGCTACGTAATATTAACTGCGTAAACTAATAACATCGTACGTAGCTACTGAATCTTCCTCGCACGAGTTTTTTTTTTATTATTAAAAGTAAGATATTAAATCAGTTTATCACAATATCCTGCGAGTCGTTTCCACGAATTCGCTACCGGCGCAGCAATTATTAACTTCACTAAACGCCTCCCGTTTGATATTCCCCAGATGCTTGCATTTGGTCGAGATAACGTTTAATAAAAGTTTATTAAGTTTCTTTAAGTGAGTGAAATGGATACGAAAGTTTTTTTTCTCCCGCCTTTTGAGCAGAAACTTATTTAAATATACCATTAAATTTAATGAATACAACGCATTTGCGAATGTATAATATTATTAAGGTAATTGTGTACAAAATAGAGTCTACATCCAGAATCCAATTTTTAATCCGTTATATCTCACACATCGTTAACAATACAGAGACGCTCAAAAACATCATGAATTCAACCAAAATCGGTGCAGAGACAAGATAGTTATACAACCATAAAAAATGCCTGATTCAACCAATTATTGTGTTAATTCAACAAACTCTAAATATTTAAATTAATTAAGCAGACTTAGTTACACTAATGTTGTTGACTCAGTCTTCAGTGGTAGTTCACTACCGTATCCGATCCTTATTTTTCTTCAAAATTTGCTTAACTACACATTATGCCAGATCGACAGGCTGATGCTAAACAATGTTTAAAAAAAAGCAAATCTGAATTTCACACTATATAAAATCGCGTCAGCGCATATCTATATACGAAAATCCCTCAAAATTTTAAATTTATTGACTATTCAACGAAAATTTAAATATACTTTACACTAAACACTGCTAGTGTTTTAGTTAATAATCATAAAATCAACATTTATAATATTTTCAATAACAAACCGTAAACGTTAAATAAAATAAATATCCTTATAAATCGCCCGCATACATTCGGTTAATTATTTTATATTTCCACTAATGTGGAACCATGTAATGTAAAATAATTGTTAGAATTACGAGATATAAATAAAATCAATAAAATATTATGTATTTCGACAATATAAGGTTACAACTTTGGAAAGACATATATAAAATGTGCTAATTAAACTCAAACGGGTTGAATGAATGCAAACGGTGGCAAATAGCAATTGTTGTTGTGCCAACATTTTCAATTTTTAATAATGAATTGCTATATTTATAGATGAACTATCGCGCGTATTATTATTGTATAATAGTTATTGTGCGAATTGGCCTTTGGTATAGGATATGCCTACCGTTGGTTTCTTCTGTGAATGGATCGTATTGTCGATCCACAGTTCTTCTTCTGTGATAGTGAACATGATCTTTAAGAGCACTAGGGAAAGGCGAGAAGAACAAGGTAATCTTTGGGGGTTGGTGAGGCATACAATAGTGGAAGGAACGAAGTAACGGATAATTTTAAAAAAAAACACCTTCTGGAAACTAACCAGAAGAGATTTACAGAATGCATCAACCTAAATAAGGAACATATTCGTGTATTAATAGCATTAAGCATATTCTTTCAGACCTTATAAACTCAAAGCACATATGAGCGAACCAGATTAGCAGAGGAATCTGAATGTAGATTTTGTGGGGGACAACAGGACAACAGATCTCCTTTCAAGTTACGCAGCATTGAGCAAGTCAAGGACAGTGTATGTGGGAGCAGTAAATCTAAGAGTGAAATTTATCAAACCTGTGGCACATCACGCGGCTTAGCTATCCAGATGTAAAACTGCAAGAATAGGATACAGAATAGATCTTCTAGGTCGCAGTGTACTATGATCTACCAGATAAATGAATTTAGCCATATGTACCGAGCACATTTTTTTCTAAAAAAAGTCAAGAAGAATTACCAGTTTATGCAAAAAATTAATAGTATGCTGAAGCCATTGAAAAAATTGTGTGTATCAGAAAAATCATTAGCATGTGAACAAATTATAAGCTTAAAAAACTTAAATTATGTATATCAATTATCGATTACAACATAACTTAATTTTTTTAAATTGGACGTTTAGATTTATTATATTTGAATAACAGTTCCTTTTCCCAATTTAATATTTGCTGTTATTTATTATTGTAGGCCCTCTCTATGACTGGTTCGCGTTTCAATGAAATTTTAAAATGTAAAATTGGGAAAAAGCTTAGAAATCTTTGTATGTATGTATTGTGGGGAGGGTGATGTTACACTGCGATCTAGGAGATCTATCTTTACTGTTTTACAGTTGGCCTTTCAATGCTATTCCTTCCAGAAAGTGTAGGATATCAGAAGGCTCCAGGTTAGGTAAGTCTGCTCTTCGATTTCACGTGCTCCCTGGTGCAACGCGCTTGAGTTGCACCATGCTGCACAATTTTAGAGGAGATGAATGGGGTGCTTCATCTTGTTCCCACAAAAACTACATTCAGATCCGTTGCGAATCCAGGCTTACTCTGATGCCATTTCAGTTTGCAGTGACATGAAAGTATTCTTGTTAAATATGCCGAACATTGTTCTTACTCAGGTTGGTGCATTCTGTAAACTTTCTGGTTATAAGGTTCCCAGAAGAATTTTACTTTGCCGTATTCCCTGGAAATACTCCCAATAATGATATTCTCTGCTCCATTTCGCATTTTCAATTTCTTTCAGTATGGTACTGCTATTTATCCCGTAAAAGGGTTTCAGGCCTACAAAAAGACATTCCAGCACCTTTTTTGCGAAATTATGGGTTATCTCGTTTCCTTCACTCCGGAAATCCACAGAGAGGGTTACTGTATTCCTTAATGCCTAGCTCGTTTAATTTTCCTAGACATTCCCCAGGCCAATCCTGGAACTAATTTCAGATGAGGTTCAGCAGTTTGACTGATGTTAATATTCTGCTATTCGATAATTTCTATCGATATTGAACTGAACTCATATTTCAATAGCGTGTATTTCGCCCTTGGGTATTTTCCTAAAGCTCTCGAATGGGTTCTAGCCCATAGATTCCTATTCCAGTTCCCCTCTGCGACATTGGAAGCCATCGGTGTACCACTTGATGGCATTTCTATTCAATTTCAAGATGGTGTTGTGAATCGCATTCGCTCTTGTTACGAAACTTCTGGTGAATTCTTTCACAAAGCTGAATTTTTTTTGGCATGTCATCCCCCGGGACATGTCCCAGGTTTGATCACTGTCAGGAGATTGATGCCTATGCCCAATCGTTCTTTCCTGAACTAGAAATCTTACTCATTGAAGCTTTAATAATAATAGTGATTCAGCACTACAGGGCTTGAAAATCCTTGATTTAGGCGGGTTAGAGTACCGCAACACACCGAGCGCTGAGAAGTGTTGTCCGAAAGGTCACCCATTAAACCAGTAGCGCATATTGCTGCTTGATTCGTCAGATTGGCAATGGTGCATCCTTCCCTCTCACCGTACCGCCGTGAACATGTAGATAACTTTGAAAAAAAAAATTACGTAAAAGAAAATTTACATGCATTAAATATAGTAACTTAAGAGGATGTTACAGCATTCTCTGAGGCGACCAGCAAAAAAGAACGTTTTACTCCATATGGCTATACGAGAAAAGTCAAGATATAATTATTTATAACCACATATGCATATTGATCTATGTATACCACGATAACCACAATTTAAGATTGGACTATATCCAAAATTACAATTATTTAAATTCAATTACAATGTTAAATTACCGTTTCTTGAATCTAGTCCTTACCATTTTCCTCAAAAATGTGTCCTGCTCCAACCATTATATAACAAAAGTTTTCTACTCATATAGCAGCATAATACATTAAATATAATTGTTACGAGTACAGGACAAGTCATATTCGACTTATATTTTCCACATGGCAGAATCGGCAATAAAATCTATTTCCCAGATAAATACATCTTAGTAGTCGTCAAAACGATGACTTTCATCGCAACACGGTGAGTTAATCCCTCCGAGTCAACTGCAATACCGAGACAATTGGTGCCTGCAGTGGTTTTGACTGTATTTAACCTCATAATATTGTTGAACTGATATTCAAGAGTCATTCGACCAACATGTTTTCTTATTCCAACAAAGACATTTTACTTTGTGGCTAATAGCGATTGTTTTCAAGTCAAAGCTGCATTTTTTTTTTAAGACATGCTTCTTGAAAAATTGTTTCAAATGATTTTCGCTAGCACCTTATAAACATTCCTTTGTTATCATAAAGAGTAATATCTTTGGATTAATTGCATGTTTACTAACGGCAATGATTTTTTTGTGAGTGTAAAAAAAAAACCAACGATAAAAGAAAAAGAATTGAGGAAAAATATGCTAGTCCATTACTAATTTTAATTAAGTATAGACGTAAAGGGTTGATAGATATATAAACAATGTAATATGCAAATTTCCAACTAGCAACTTGATTGGACCGCTACATTAATGAGATAATCTAATCACAGCTAACTGACAGACAACATAGTCAAGTTAGCTCGAAACAATTATACACACTTTCGTTGCTTTATAATAATAACGCGTGGACGTGTCGTTCAATTAGCGAGAACAAAAGACTGCCGCTGAAAACGGCCGGCATTTCGAACAGGGGTATACGTATACCTATGTGGCACAGAGGCGCAGACAATGATCGTTAAATGATCCACTCATTGTCCTGGCCTATTGCTTTTCCCGCAAATGGTCAGAGAGCGAAAGATAGCATACATTCTTGTTAGTAATTGAATCTGTCGAGAAATATAATTATCTTTCCCGTTTAATTAAATACCGGCGTATTACTTAAACGACTACATTTTCTAGGATTAAGTAAATCAGTTTTCAACCCAATCGGTTATTAAATTATTAGTCATTACCTATAAAAATAAATGCTAAAAACGCGGAAACACAATGAAGTATATATGTTTAACGCTAGTGCGAGTTGGGCGCTTTGGGACCCGCTCATTTAACTCATTTTGACGTTTAATATCCACTGTGCATATTTATTACGCGGATATTATCGTACAGTTGGCCATTCTCTGTACAAAAAACAAATATTTGCAAGGATGGTAATTTGGCCTTTTACACACACCCGAAGGCCGATATCGCCGACGCGCAGTTGTTTGCTCAAGCTAGCCTTAATGACTGCACCAGTCAATATCGCGTAAATGATGATACGGTGACGCTAATTTATTACTACATGGAACCAGCACAGATGAAACACAAAACCGGAGAGAAAACTTCCCAACGCTGATTCCACGGGTAGTTTTATTCGACGATGTTCTATTTTTAAAAACTATTACAAAGAAAACCATTCCGATACATTAACGAAAATAACATAGACTCTTTTTCAGTGTATATGTTATTCACAACTGAAAAAATATTATAAATAACAGCTAATTATGGAGCCAGTAAGAGAAACTATTTAGAATCTTTATACTAACACGATTTCTTTTAGCATTCGATATTATTTTCTTCAAATAAGATGTGCTTCCAAGAAACCTACGCCCAGGTCCTATTGTTAACTAGCTAGGATACTGTACCAGGTACCCATATATTGAATCTTCGGGGGCGTTTACAGAGAAATGATCACTCTTTTTATGTATCATATTGAAAAAAATAGATCGTGCTCTTTAAAACTAATATACTGCAATATATTTTGTGTAAATACACTGAGAGAAGAAGATGTGTTAAATTAACAAAAAAATAGCGATCCAACAAAAAGATTTTGGTTAAATATAGTCAAACAAAAATCATTGTTAAAATAATAAAATGCGAATGTTAAAATAATTATGTAATTTTGACAATATTTTTAGCATTGTTTTAACAATCAAGATAATTTTATTTTGAACATTCAATATTGTTAGGGCAATAAGTGTTGGGTAAAATAAACAACTTATTTCCTGTTAAACTACCAAAAGAATTATTAAATAAAAAGCAGAAGTTGCTAGGTTAATATCACCCACGGAGTGAAAACAAAAAAAAATCAGTTTTAAATAACTTTATTAATGCGGCTAATAGGTTAGTATTTGAATGCCGACTAAGCTTGAACAAAAAATAAAATATTATAATTTTTTAATGTTTTTGACTGGTGCATAAATGCACCACTGGGAAGTACCGCTAACGAAAAAGAATTATTTTTTGTAAAATTCCCTAATTTACATGTAAATGCACTTTGCACTTTTCGCAGATGTAAATAGTATGTTTATGACATACCCTGCACCTTTTTCTTGCTTTAGACTCATGCTGATCGTAGCGAAATTCATCAATTGTGGGAGAAACATTTCGCGATACGTAGATTTTTTCGATTTTTAGAAGATATAAAGCTATATACGATTTAAAATCTAGTTGTGATATTGTAGTATCGTTGGCGATGTTATACAACTTCCAGGCGTTAAGATTGTACTATCAAAAATTAACGAAAGACAGGCCACCACCATTTTTCCTAAAATCCTGCATCTATAGCTTGCAATTCCATTGTCATGTAGGTCAACCCCACCCATATACTTATTATATTCAGCAATGGCATGAGGTTGAATTACATATGTGTCCTTTTTCGCTTTCCTATTATATCGCTTCACGCGATTTATTGGCTGTACATTTATAGCATTGCTGCAAATGATAACAGTAGACTGTCGCTCGCCGCACAAGAGAAATTTTGGTATTAGAGTCATATGCCGACTCATAGGAACCCCTCTCACGCTTAGAAAATATTTTTGGATATTCTAGTGGAGAGTTCTGTATTCTGTTTTCTCTGATTGTAGCTGTGACAAGAAACCTTTCTTTTTTAAATACCAAGACCTAACTCGGAATGTTTACTACCACTAGCTCCTGCATACGGTAATGAATAAAACAAATATCCATCAGAGGAACAGAGGTACTAAATCTTGAAGCCAAACCTTACTGGCTTTCCTTTCATAAACATTTTGCAAGAATACCTACCAAAATATGTCACCATTTGTTCATCAATTGAAAGGTTGTTAGTAAATATTCCCCACTGTAATTTTTTTTTTATTGATTATGTCTAAATATGGTCTTAGTTTAGCACATTTATCATTTTTGTCTAAGTTATTGTTATCTCAACAATGTAAATTTTGCTTTATATTTTAAAACCTATTTCTGCTCATACACTTTTTTATCAAGTCAATTCCCTTGTCCTCATCATTTGACCAATATAGGGCGTTTGTGGTAGTGAATGATATCCCGAAAATAATAATATGCCGATAAAGTTTAACAATTCAAGTCTTTCTAGGAGAAAGTCAAAGCGATTATTGTCGTAAGCATATTTTATGAAATATTCTATAAGCATATTCAGCACTTCGGCGTCAAAGAAACGAAAAAAACTTCTACAGGTGTCTTGCCGAAATGTTCTACCTTGATTCGTTCTTTATCAATAGCTTCGCTAGAGACAGATGAATGGGTGTAGACAATTCCCTCCTTTATCCATTTTGGCGCAGGCAAAGTGGAAATTGAGGTCGATGTTATTTTTTTTTTGAAGCCACATATATAAAATAAGTAATAAAAGCTATAATAATAACGTATATGCGTAATCTAAGTTCTTATATTACATATCGAAATCGTGTTACAATGTGTTTAAAAAATTTTGAATCACACCAGTGGCGCATAAATGCACCACTCAACTATTTTTTGTAAAAATGTTGTTATTATTCATTCTAATAGAAAAATAATTTATGCTTAATAACGGTATACTAAAAGACATTACGCGTACATAAGCAAAAATAGTAAATCCCATTTGCAAATAGGGTTTTTTCACTATTGAATGACCCCGTGTTACTAACTGATTTTTTATGTTATTTTAAGCGAAAATACAACTTCATAATATTCATACTATATGAGCAGGTTTATTTTTTCCAAATATAATAGAAACTGTGTAACACATTTTGAGCCGCAAATGAAATATTAATACCGCTTAGTGTTGGAAAAAAAAATTGAAAATGTGGTGCGCAAACGCACCACTGGGATGAGATGGGTTAAATTAACCAAAGGAATCCATTAAAATAAAGAGCAGAAGTTGTTAGGTTAAATAAACATTTTAAGTTAAATTAAATAAATATTATCTGTTATGTCAAAATAACAATTTTTGTTGTGTTAAACAAGAAAATTATGTTGAGCCAAAACAGAATTGCTATTTAGTTAATAATATTTTATTGCTACCGCAAGTTATCCGGCATTTTTTGATTCGCTTTACAAGGGGAAATGTTCAAGTGTAATGGTATTATACATTTATAGTCTCATTCACAACGTAAAGTGTAAAATATCTGTAAGGCGGGATATACATATATTTAAAACCCTCAAAAAATAGCAGTTTTATTGACATCACTGCCATTGCACACCACCAATCGCTGCTTTAATTGTCTCCGATTAAATGTTAGACTAGTAAATGCACAAGATTAATATTTTATACCTCTGACTGTTGTGCTTTATGAGCCTTATGTGTCATTACCAGTGTGAAATGAAAGGAACGCCATCTTCACTGCGATTTCTGAGATACATACCTACCTATATTTAATGTATTTGCTACTATATGGAAGCAAACTGTTATACGCGTGAACCTATTGACTTTGTTAAATTAATAAAACGATATGGTTGCCTTCATTATACGGTATTCTAGCAAAATTAATTAAAATTTTGGTTGACGCAACAAACATTACAAACATCTAATATAGTTATATCAACAGAACGAGTTTTGTTAAAGTAATTAAAAATGTGTTTCAAAATATACTACTGGGAAGTGTTCTTCTAACTACACTTTCTTTGTAGCTAAAATAACAAAATATTTTTAGTTCGTTCAAACAAAATATATTGCTGGCGATTCCGTTAACAAACAAACAACTGTTGAACTAACAAAATATTGTCAACATTTTTTTTCAGTTATTTTAACCTTATATTTTGTTCAATTTGATTAAAAATGTTGTTAATGCAATCATATTTTGCCAACAAAATGGCATTGACGGAATTGGGTGTGTACAAATAGCATTTTCACATCTTGGAGATGCAATATAACGTTAATTGTGAGTGTCTACAAAATACATTCTGATGCGTACTTCATAATAAAAAAACGATGACCTTTCCAGAAAGTTTCCAAATTGCTTTTTTTCTGAAAACTTTTCGGTAGAACAGTGCACAATATATAATACAGAACAACAAACGCGTAGGCAATTTATACCCGAGAGATATATGCACATTTCATAGCGAACTATGGAGTTTATTGAAATATTATCCTTATCTAGACTACTCTGATGCTGGCAGTAGAAACACTACTAAACCGTTGGATTTATACAATCGAAGAGACGATGGAAATAACTCAAACATCAATTGATGTTCTACTAACCCATCGTCAAGAATTTCATGTCATAAATTATTAAGGTTCTTAACTAGTCTATTCATCGCTGGAATGGGGAATATTTCTGGCAATCTGTTTCCTGATACATTGATTACAATTGTTTCGGTTAAAATATCCTACCTCCAAAAGCCTTCACATTAGCATTTTTTTTTGTGCATATGTTGAAATCAGGTGACGAAGTTGCTTTTATCACTAGAATGTACAGACTGGTCATGAAGGAAGTATTGACATTACTAACTATCAAAATGATTTTTCTCGATTTTGTTAAATGGGTACAATTTATATAATTACATTAATTTATGCATCTAGTCGTATTCAGTTTACATAATTTATGTTAACCAGTTTCTAGAATACTGTAAAATAATCCAAAATACCAAAGTTGTTAATAACTAAATATTTGTCAAGTTAACCACTAAAAAATTTAAAAAATGGCAAGCGGTTGAATATGAAGAAACTTAAGAACATCTGTTTTACATCAAAATGAAAAAACCTTAAGCCTTTAATAGATAGAGAGTAAAACGGTATAAATGGGCAGGCATAATTATAATTATACCACTATCATAATTAAATCAGTATCAGTATTATTTGGAACATTAATTTGGAGTGAAAACCTCAAACACATTCAACATTCAAAGAAATGTATAGCTATCGAAGTAATTTTTAATTTGAATTTATAACTCAATAAAGAACACAATTTAGAACAAAAACAATGAAAAATATATATAGGTTTTTTTTTTATATAGTCTTCAACTGCAACAATTATAACAAAAAAATACTTATTAATTTGCCAATTCATATCATTCTGAAATCTTTTAAATTTTTTTACAAATAGACCTAAACTGATATAATTACAAATTATAAAAAAAATCTTTATTAAATAAATTTAGTTCGTCTTTAAATGATAAAGTGTTTAATAGAATACAAAATGAAATTAAAGAAAAGAAATCTTAGATTAAAGAAATGTAACAACCACTACCCCTGCCATTAAATCATTAGATACATTCAAAACCTATAAAATCTCTTCTATTTATAGAGCTAATATATATTAATGGTCTGATGATCTGGCAGGCCGCACTCAATCCCACTTCGTCGTCTTATCCAACGATGAGGAGAAACTGTATCTAGATAATTACGAACATTTTGCTCGTAATATGGTGCGCACCATCTTGTTGAAGTTAAATATGTCCCAAGTTATCGTCAACAATTTCTGTTAGTAGCATTACAATTTACAGTTAGAAAACGGCCCTATCAGACGATTATTTATTATTCCAGCCCAAACATTCAATTTTTTGAGGATACTATATTTTGTTCTCTGGGACCCCAAAAAGACTTGTATCGATCTAATACCTATAATTATGCCGACTCATTACTCCATTTAATTGGAATGATGCTTTTGTCTGAGAAAACAATTTTAAAAAGTAGGTCAGGATCCTTCATCATTTCCTCACAAAATTCTAAACAACGGTCAGGATCATCTTGGTTTATCTCATTAGTCCCGCTTTGTAGGGGTGTAATTTATTGCTTTTCAACATTCTATGAATAAGCGATTTACATGTTTCATGAAATTAAGTATACCTTCGAAGAGTATTGTAAGGATCTTCTGTGAATGAATAATAACACGTCCAAACATTGCTTTCTTTATGTTGTATTTGGTTTTCCCGATCTCTGTAAATTTTTAGTTTTGCCTGTTCTCGAAACGTGATAACAGTTTTTCTACCGTTGACTTTGAGAATTCCAATTTTCCCAGCTTTAAGGTTCTGGTTAAAAGGTCTCTTACGTTCCCGTACGAACTTCTTCTCTCACCCCAACCAAACATTATTTAAAGAGATACTGGTTTTTTCGCGCAGGAAATCATTTAGATAAACCCACCCACATATTCCAAAATTCACAAAAAAATATTTCTGGCTAATTTCAACGCCATCTATCGAGAACAAAAGCATCGAAAAAATGTTTCGCACAAAACTTTCCTGTTTCGATACGTGGAATCCGAATCTGTAATAAAAAAAGAGGGATTCTTATTAAATATTTTAAAGTTACCACCTACCCTTAAATGGATTTTTGAAAATGATTAAAGGAATGTTTTTTTTTGTTTTTTGATTCGATATATATTTTTGGAGATATTTGCCCGTCCCCAAACTTTTGAGACACCCAGTATACAAACTTATAATGCAAAAATACCACAATTGACATAAAAAAATGATAATAACATTCGTAAATAAACAAAATTAAAATCCCAAGGAACTAATTATGAAATTCTTAACGAATATTATAAAAACATTGAAATTAATAATTTAGTTAACGAACATATTGATTTAATTTTATTTGGTTTAAACTCTATAAATGTAAATTTCTTACACAAAGAAGTTTGACAATATGTAAAAAGCTGATATCTAATACGAAGGCTCGAGAAACTATAATATCAGCACTCATGAGAGATGTAAAAGAAGAGTGAAAAACTGGAACGAAAGGCAGGACGTATTAAATTATTAATGTATATAAAACTATTAATTTATAATTAAATAAAATAAAAATGTCAGCAACCGTGGATACATTTATTTATAGATTTTACCTATATCGACACAAAAAGTACTTAAAGTATTTTATTATATTATTGAACAAATAACATTAATAAAACAACCTAAGATGCCGTTATTAAAACAAATGGAACCAGTGCACAAAAGTACATTAGCCGCTTATTGGAACTAATTTTGCTTAAATTTTAAAGAAGCCGCATCCATAAATCATCTTCCTTAATCTTCAGCAGTACATTTTACATTGACCCACGCTGCAATTGCCGTATGAATTATTTATTCATGACAAAGGTCACTCTCCCGAACGGGTTGATTCAATTATAATTTCTACGAAGCTGAAAAGGATGCGTTAACTACATAACGCTAATTATTAAGCATGAGTGTATGTATAAAAATGATTGCGTAACAGGAAAAAGGAAGCAGAAAAGAAATGATGTACACCTAATATGTCATAGACAATGGACGGAAGTTAGATGTACAAGATTTTGAGCTTAGAAGAAGCAATATGAACAATAAGAAATTAATTTGAGTTATATGCATATGTGACATACGTATATCCATACGTATGTTAACGTAACGTTTGTTTAACGTGAAAATATGTATATGATTAAACAGGTAAGAAATGCTAGTAAATCATAAAAAACACAACAAACCACACGGTGCATATAAGAAGCAATATTACAACGGATTGGTATGACCAAAGGACAAAGAAAATTACACAGGAATAAGCACGTCTGAAACGTGTATAATTATTTCAAGCAGCAGAAACATGAAGGTAGTTAGTAGTTAGTGCATTTCTTCATAATTATTTCTTCTTTTTAATCATGAAATAAGAAGAGTTTATGAAGGTGTCTGCAGAAGAGTGGAGTACCTAATATATGTGCCCGTGAAAAATTGAAAAAGATTATATTATTAAAGAAAATGTATGGACAATTTCCATGAGAATTTAGTATTAATGTAATAAGAAAGTGATACCGTCTCTGCATTTGATTATTCAGATGAAAACGATTAAAAATTTTTAAAAGTCTAAGGTCTTTAATTTATATTTTATTTTTAAATAATTTTAGTAGTATTGAGGTTTATTTGTCCATTTACTTTTGGCCTATGATTATTAATAATAAAACGAAAAATTTAATTTTTTTGTCAAAAATTATAGCATATCAAAATCATTTTCTAAATATAAGACAATATTGCCAGCAAATTGTATCTGCCTTACTACTTAATTTTATCCAATCACACTACAATAAATCAAACTGCTTGGTTAGGTTAAGTTCAAAGGAAAGGCAATTTAAATACAGTAATACACAGGTGTTCGCTATGTTTTGAGCGAAATAAACATGCAATAGTACAGAAAATCCTATAGCTTTTTTTAATTTTTGAAATTAAAGGAAACAAACCCAAATAATATTTCTTAATTTTTTTGTTTCTTCTCGTTTGTCGCTTATCCTCTAAATCTGTTTATAATTTGCATTAGTCATCATTTACCTTTGTTTAATCCGATCTTAATTAGTTTATGTTACTATTTTAATTAAGCATGTGTACTTATTCCAAGAGCCCGAACATTTAGTGGGTGTTTTTAAGATTTCTCTTTCCCTTAGTGTTACTTGTTAGCCCTAGTTCTAATAAGTAATTTGAAAACGATACAGTTATCTTTTTAATCAATTAAAACAAGTGAAAACTCCAGCCACAAAATTCTACAATTTTAAAGGAGGAATAGTTTTGCATGTTAACGCACTACTCACAAGGGAACACCGGCGGGTGTCCCCCTCCGATTTCGATGAAACTTAACAGATCGAAAGAGTATCTTAAAATAAGAGACACGTATTTTTTTTATCGGCGTATCCGCACGATTTGGGGTACAGCCCCTCCAAAGTTTGGATGATTTTTCAATTTTTGCAAATATTTCCTAAATTATAACAGATATTAAATGTTCTTCTTAACATAATTTGCAGCATATTGCATGGCCCTAAGGGTGGCGTCGTCCGTATTCGCAAAAAGTTAATAACGGGGGACGGGGTACCCCATACCCCCGCATTTTTTTAATAATAAGTTTATTCATTATTCATCAAAAAAAGATCGCTTTTACATAGAAAACAATGGTAATAAATTTGGAGGATTAATAATAAAAATAATTGTGATAATAATAATATAGTACATTAACAACAATTATTTGTTATCGTTACTCGACATAGATGTACATCAGAGAAATAATATTATTAAGTTGCAATCCCTAACCCATAATTAGTTTTCTTCCCCAAGATTTTTCGACGTATTCAAGTACTCGTGGTATAAGAGTGGATACGTTGAGGAAAGACCTGGGCCCTTTAAAAATCCTGTAGAGTTTTGTTTTAACAAAGATGCGCAGTCTACACCCTTGTGTAGTATTTGCAATAAACCCCTTGTCAGTAGATTATGGAATTTACCTAATCGCTGGTGTTTGTATTAGAAAGAAGCGGAAATTTACAGGATCACTTTGGTGTCCATATTTTTAGCATGGATAGCAGGAAGTTTAGACCACGTCTTGCGCATCCTAGTATAATCAGGTTTGTATCGGACCCTATGAAAAAGATGCAAAACATAAGTGAGAAGTGAGTGCGAGCGCCACCTATTTCTTTTTAAAAAATAAGTGTTTAGTTTGATGACGTTTCAGGTTAGATTGATAATTGTAGTTATTTAGAAATACATGAAAAAATGAATGAATAAAATAGTTGTTTAATTTTATAATAAGTTTTTGCTTGATTTACGTAAAATAGTTTTTTTTTTTTTGTTGTGGCAGCCGTTTGACATGAAGCCTCTGGAAACACTGCAGCTTCTTGGCTTTTTGCATTTTTACTAAAATATTACTAACATTAACTAATTATTGTTTTGCATCTAGTACAATATGTTTATTGGCATCATATCTACGGCGTTACATAAAATGGATTTACATAATGTACTTCAACATATTTCATGTATTAAGTGGACAATCATTGTATTTATATTAACACAAATCAGTGATTAATTCGTATGCTTACTTCAACCAAATTTTACTTTTCAGCCAACAAAAACAACTTAACATGTTCGTTTAAACAAGAAAGCCTCTTTGCCGTATTTAAACGGAAATTGTTGTTAAATTTACGATTCTTTGGCTGAATTAAGACATGTATTTTTCTGAGTGTAGGTAACCTAAATTAACACAATTAATTCATACCTAATTCTGGTACCGTAACCTCGTTTTCTGCTACCGATAGAATTAAGATCTAAATTAGGGATGAACTCTGAAGGAGACAGCACATCCGTCTATGGCGACGTAAAATATCGTCTGTCCTTCTTACTTATTGCTAAGGCATTAGGCTTCAAAATTAAAAGAAACACCTCCAGAGAACGGTTCTGCCGCCCCACTTGCGATAAATAATTCATTTTTAATCAACATAAGATGAGGGAACGAATTGTCGCACTGGCCGCATTTATTTTACTTTTAACGGATTAAAGAATTGCTTCTCGCCTGTGATTAACATTAATGCGTTACCTCCACTGGAACGTTATATATAGCGTATGAATACAGTTGAATAATATTATTGCATGCGAGATACCAGAAGGCTAAATAATGTGTACCTATTAAATTTAGTATATTTTAAACAACACTTTTAACGTTGTTTGGGAATCAGAACTCGTGACGTGGACAAAACCAATTCAAGCAGAAAATAAGTAATGCTCGTAGAGCATATATTTCATAGGTCGGCAAAAATTTAGATCATAAATGTGTTATTTAAAAAAGTGATTCGCGGAAAGTTGGTTTAATTTTGGTTTAACTTTGGAACAATCTACACCTTTTTAAAGCATATTTAAAAAGTAAGGCGTATTCTTTAATAATTATTAATTATCCATTAACGATTTGGTTGCTAGGTACTCTACTGATTTCCACTTAATCTATTTTATCAAACCCCTTTTTGTTGACTAGAACATTTCTTCAATAATCGTGGAAGATTTCTGAGTTGGTGTGAAATCTATTGAAATGAAAAAAAAAAAGCATGGGCTAAAAAATAATTGAAGACCCTCGATAAATGATTAAAATAACGTCAGCAACGGGCGGTGAATATAGCATTCAAGGTAAAAATGCTTGATGTTGAAAAAATAAAGAAGATAGATACAGAATCACTTAAAACGTTACCAACTACTTTAAAAAGAAACGATTAGTGTTTAAACGTGAATCATAGTTTTTAAGATGTAGGTGCTAAGTAGATAATTACGCTTCTTTTGAAACAATTACTTATGCTATAACGGCACAGATAATTTGTGCCAAAATGCGCGACGTTCAAAAAGCTTTACTTGGGATATATGGAAGTCCATCATCCTTCTTAAATTCTTAGGATTTTTAAATTATTGAAATTTGTGGAAATCTAACCTTAACCCTCTAACTGAAGTGTAATATAAATCATATTTTATAATCCAATTCTAATAAGCTAGCTGCGTTTACAGAATATACAAAACTTGAAACTAATCAAATAAGAAGTTTAAGTGATTAATACGTGAAATACTTAAATTCAACGCCATATTTTTGAACTTTCAAACAGATGTACTTTTTAATTATCTATCGAATGGTATTTATAGCTTGAGCTTTAAATCTTAGCTTTTTACAGAATACGCCGAATAATCAGTTTTTGTATCATTTGGTGTTTTTAGATAAAAATTCTAATGAATCTAGTTCCCTACGGTATTTAGAAATGTCAGATAGTCATTTAGTTTGTCAATTTAGCCTGCAAAATTTGTTTTTGGTATAAGGTAAAGTCAGGTAAGTGTGTAACCGGGGCAAGTGTGTAGATGGCTACATTAATTTTTAAAGTTAAAATAACGATATCATCTGTTATATTATTAATGTACTAAACTCCATACTAGTTTTACAATTAAAAATTCACATCTGCATTTATCATACCTTATTAAAAGGATATCAGTATAGTATTACACACTTGGCCGAACTAAAGGATAATGCTATTAATATATAAAATGCGGAACCGTTAGACACTTGCCCCATTTTGCTGGGTAAGTGTGTAGTATTGACACCATAACTATAACTAACAGCTTCTTGCGGGTTTCGCCGTGTGTCAAAACTTTCGCTCGACGTTTTGCTGTTCATATTGACAGCTTCTTCAGTTATCCTTCCCTCCTTCCTGAAGAAGCTGTCAGTATGAACAGCGAAACGTCGAGCGAAAGTTTTGACACACGGCAAAACCCGCAAGGAGCTGTTAGTTATAGTTACACCGGCCGTGAAAGCCTACACAGTGTTAGTATTGACACTGTTTAAAATTTCTTTTTTTTCTAGTAAACCATTGATAATTATAAAAGGCGTATCTATTGAAGGCTTACAACTGGGCATATATTATGTACTTCTATGTGCAAAATTTATCAAAATGTCTTATTATGTGAGCAGTGTTACATTTTATTCACACTATGCAATTTTTACTACACACTTACCTGACTCTACCTTAGTGTTTTTTTTTAATTGGTATCAACACTGAGATATCAACTGCAGACTTTATAATATAATAGAACACTTACGATATTTTGTGCGAATACGAGATTCTGAACGCAAGAAGACAAGCAAACCAGGGCAGAGACATGTACAAATTAGTGCAGGGTACTATGGATGCTGGAATGGATCTTACCCCCCTCCATATTGTAGTAGAGGGCGTGACAAAAAGAACCACACTCAGAATGGTCAAGGAAGGAATGATTAGGCATAGGCATCAATCTCCTGACGGTGATGAAACCTGGGATATGCCCCGGGATGATATGTTAAAAAAAAATCAGCTTTGTGAAGGAATTCATCATAAAGCTCAGTAACAGGCGCGAGTGGGATCATAACACATCTTGAACTTGAATAGAAACGCCATCAAATAGTATACGATGGCTCCAAAACGGCAGAGGGAACTGGAATAGGAATATATGGGCCTAGAACCAAATATTTCGAAAGCTTGGGAAAATATCCAAGTATATTTCACGCGGAAATTCACGCTATTGAAAGACGTGTTCAGTTCAATATAGATAGAAACTATCGGAAGCAGGAGATTATCATCATGTCTGATAGTCAAGCAGCCATCAAGGCGCTGAGTTCATATGAAATCAGTTCCAAAATGGTCTGGGAATGCCTAGGGAAATTAAATGAGTTAGGCAAAAGAAATAAAGTAACCCTCCTCTGGGTTCCGGCTCACACAGGAGTGGAAGGAAACGAAATAACGGATAACCTCGCAAAAAAGGGCTGAAATGCCTTTTGTAGGGCCTGAACCCTTTTGCGGGTTAAGTAGCAGTACAATACTGAAGAAACTAAAAATAGAAATGAAGCAGAGAAAATCCAGTTACTGGGAAAATCTCCAGGGAATGAGGCAAAGTAAAGTTCTTCTGAGAACTTATAACCAGAAGAGGTTTACAGAATGCATCAACCTGAGTAAGAACAATGTTCGCATATTAACAGGAATACTTTCAGGCCATTGTAGACTGAAAGGACACCTGAGTAAGCTTGGATTGGAAAAGGAATCTGAATGTAGATTCTGTGGAGAACAGGATGAAACACCCATCCACCTCCTCTCAAACTGCGTAGCACTGTGCAACTCGAGGGCGTTGCACCTGGGAACATGTGAAATCGAAGAGGGAGACTTACCTAGAATGGGGCCCTCTGACATCCTACACCTTCTGAAAGGAATAGGATTGGAAGGTGAGCTGTAAAGCAGCAAGAATAGGGGACACAACAGATCTTTTAGGTCGCAGTGTAACATCACCCTTCTATCTACATACATACATACATGGATACTGGAATGGCCGATATGATTTAATGGGCCAAAAACCAAGGGGCAGTGTTTCCGGAACTTCATGTCATAAGGTTCCTACAACAAACACAACAAAAAATGATTTTGAACAATTTTAAGAACATCGGATGCAATATCTATTTTAGACTAGGTTTAGTTATCAACTCATTTTGTTTGAAACAAGACAGTAGTTATGTACATGTACCGATTGCATAAAAGTTCCTTACTAAATTACTTAGCTATATTTTTATTTATTGGTGCTGTAAAAGTAAACCAAAATTACAAAGGAAATTTACCACCAGATACCGTCTAAATAATTCACTTATGGATACCACATGAACTTAAAATGTAAATACCACGATTAATTAATCATAATTTTATGTTGCAAACGCACAACGTAACACGAGACCCATAAGAATGAATTACTTTCCTCAGATTATCTTCGTATATAACTCGCGGGGTGTCCAGTTTGATTCATGCACTTATTATAGTCACGCTCCTTATACATTGTTATCTGCACTATGCAATGTGCGTATTATTATTCCTGAGAACTTGCATATGCTAGATAAGGAAACCCTC
This sequence comes from Protaetia brevitarsis, assembly GCA_004143645.1. Classification (NCBI taxonomy): domain Eukaryota; kingdom Metazoa; phylum Arthropoda; class Insecta; order Coleoptera; family Scarabaeidae; genus Protaetia; species Protaetia brevitarsis. The sequence goes on from RXPK01000074.1 coordinate 1,068,092, forward strand.
GACTCCCGCGGAGAATTGCAAGGAGCGAACATACATGAAAAAGTGTGCGGCATTATTCCTAGAAGAATCTGTCAGGGGATTATTGGAATTCATTTCTCATGCTTACGTGTAATATAAGGCGGAATATAAGGTATGAGTACGTGAATTGTGCTACCGTATGTGCCCACGACGTTTAATTAAGGACATGGCTAATATTTCATATTCAATATACAGAGTGCCACATCGCAAAATCTAGGCAGAATAAACATTTGTTTACCGTAAAATATAATACTGTAAATTTGTTATGATTAGTTACTTTGGCTGATCCTTCATTTATTCCACTTAAAGCGAAGTATCTCTACACCTTCATAACCTAGTGAAGCATTCTCGCGAAATATTTAACAAAGGAGGAAGTCATCGAGCGGTTGATGTAGTATCTATATGGCGAGAAGAAACGCTCTAGCGAAATCATCTATTTTAATTTTTTAACATTACCATCAAATTATCAATGTTAAAAAGTTTCTTAAAAAAAATAAAACCGTATTAGATTTACTTAATTGGCAGTCAGTAGCTTAAGAGAGACGCATACATATAAATACATTACTCGCACTATCAAGATTATCTACACCATCTACAATAGAGAATAAGTTATTTGAGAAATCCGAAATGTAAAAACATGAAGACTTGTTTAAGCTATTCAAGAAGCTGTTAAACCGGCTCTCTTCAAGCTGGTCCTAAAACACACTGAAAAGCCGATATATTTAAACCAACCAAATATATTTAGTTAAGTATATTTTCTTTCCAGCAAGCGTGCCTTTTGTTGTTTCAAATATATGCAAAAAATGTAGGTACACTATTGATTGAAATAAAATATTTGGTTAGAAAGCTTAGTATATTCAAACAAATTATTTAGTTTAGTATGGTTTAATGTAGTTCAACTTAGTAAAAAGGTTGGATTGGTTCAATTACTTTCACATTGTTGAGACAACATCGGTACTTAATTAACTCAAACAAATTTGTTACTTTGGGGAATAACTATATATTTGGGCGAAATATGCAATTGATTGGGAGTCAAAATTTATGTCTAACCAATGAAACGGCGAGTGTCTTAGGTCACCCCATCATATGATTCTAACATGCAGGCACTAGCATTATTTTATTTTATTCACTGTAAATTAGTCTTATTGAGTGTACGAGTTTAGTGTCTTTTGCAGTGATGGCTAATATTTCTGAATTATAGAAGACTTGGGATTAACTAATTTATACAAATCAACATATATAAGAAGACGATAAGTAAGAAAATATATTGTGGATCTTTAAATTTGTGAAATAAGAATATGTGGAGATTGTGGATAACCGATGAACAGTCAACATTTGTGTGAGACGATGTTGGAGCACTGGAACACAGCAGATAATCTTTAGTACACACAATAATTTGAGGAATCAGAAATATGGGCTGTACTTGAGTCAATCACCTGTTGGAAAATAAAATACTATTACTATAATATATATAAAACGAGTAGGTACTTTTAGTGGATAAGGTACAATTACAATTAGGAATGCACTAATCATAGAATTTAAGTTAATTAAAATTTACGTATTATATTTACGTAGTACGTAAACGTATTACAAAAAAAATAAATTGAGATTTCAGATTTATCTTACTGTTTTCAATATATTTAAAAAAAATTTGAATTTCTATTATACGATATAACTTATTCTTTAAAATTTCAAAAAGAATTAGATATTTTTCATGCAATTTTTTATTTAGGATTTAGATACAAAAACTACTTTTTAAGATCTCCTCAAAATTTTGACTAATGACAACATTTTATTTTTTTAATGAAAACTATGGTAGGCTATGATAGAGTTAAACAGCAAATTTTACGGGCTTTTAAATATACATTAGACTCTTGTATTTGTCATGTTTTAAAAGATGGAGTGGTTTTTGGCATCCTACTGCATTCTGAATTAATTTAGAGGAGCTGCTTGGATAAGCTTACGTACCCTAAAACGTCTACTTCTTGTTCCTCTTTTTTTGTTTTCCTATGTCTTTTCTGTCTTGGTTGATTAAACGATCCATAATTTAATATAAATTATTCTTCTCAAGTCTTTTAAAAATACGCACTTTCGGAAAACGTCGCTCTGGATATTGTAGGCAATACAAATTTATAAACCCTACTTGCGTACTTTTTCCATTTTCAGTATGATTATATCATATCGTATTTTCCCGAATTAGTGAAATAATGATCTTCAATATTAACAATAACGAAACTAACCAATAAAAAGATCATTCTAAAATCCAAAAAACAAACAAATAATCTATAACACATGAAAATATTTGCAGATACGTTTCCTCTTAAATATCTAAAATATATACTGCAAAACTAGCCACCTTGCGCACGTTTAAATTCCTTCATAGTTCACCCTAACTCCACAACTAGCAACTAAATGCTTAATCGGTTTCTGAAAGTGCAAAATTCATTATTTTAACTAACAGCTAGCAATAAATAATGATAGATTTATTATTATTTTTTATTTTCTGTTAAATTTTTAACTGTTTGTTAGCGTGCATTGCTAAATCGGCCAATTATTATAATTTAATTCCCTTGCGCCTAACAAGGAAAATTAAAATTAGTGGTTAGGAGATATGATTGAAAACACTTTTCTACTATTACTGGTAGATATATTATATTGATATCAACTTTCTTTAATGCCGAAAATCGCAAGTTTGTCCAAAGTATTCTAGATAACCTCGGAAATACCTTGAGAGTCAAGAATTTGCGAAGAAAACATTTTTAGCGACTTATCTTTTTAACCAAGGACTTCTTTGTCATTGCTTGCACACGAAAATAAACCAAAGGTTATTTTAACAACCTTATAGTGTTACACATTATTTAGTAAGATAACCACTATCTAGGGAAATTAATGCAAATGAATCTCGAAGTAAAATATATGTGTAACCATCTAAATATACTGTAACCATTTGAATGAATTTGCGGAGCAGACAGTCCGCCTAACCAAAAAGAGTACTAGAAACAAAGTGAGAACCACCACAAATATGAGAGATTATGCGGAAGAACCAACAGAGATACAAAAAAAAGGTTAGAGGGAATCTGAAACAAAACTATTAGCGCCCGCGAAGCAAACGATTCTCAATAGAAATATAGGAGATGTACACTACATATGTTCTTCTAACAAATTGAATTCCCATTCTATTTGAGTCTCTCAAAAGCAAAACTATCTGAAAATAATTTATCGTTGAAAATATGATGGGACGGTACGGGCTAAATTAGTTAACTGATAAGAACAATTAAGTTAACACCAAAACCTTTTTATCCTCCTTTATAAATACTTAACATGGGTAAAGAGCTTCATAAATATTCATATTAGTTACTAAAGCTAATCCGTGTAGAATAACCTCGGAGAAAAGAACACTACAAAATAAATTATATCGTTATCGATTTTCAGTCAGTCAAAAGCAAATTCCTCATTATTTTTGTATGATTTAAATCGGAATTACTCGTAGGGCGTCGCGCTTTTATTATATTAAATCCGGTAACTTTTGAAATATAGACATGGAACTCGCTACAATTAACAACTCTAACTAGGCATTGCTTTCATTGAGCAAAAAGACCAATTAAAAATCCGCAACAGATACGACAGACGCCGCGCTGAGCATAAAATAACTAGTTTGCGTTATGCAGTGTCACTGATCTGCTGGAATAATAAAACAATTCAATCGAAGGGGTGAACAAACGCGACCCCCTTTAATTACGGAAAAACAGACACTAGTGCATGTTCATGCATTCAATTTACGCTTTAACTAGTTTTAGTTGATTTTAAACACAATATGCTCAGTAGCGTTGTCGTAAATAGAATATTTCCTGGAATTTCCATAATTTTGAATTCATATTAATCTAATGCAGTTTATTTCTACCGGCTAGGAACAGCGTTTTTCAATTAACGGATGTACGCGATTCGCTACTTTTTATTGATTAAATTAAATCACGTTTCTCTCTTTTTTTTATTTATTCGAGAAAGAATAATTCTACATTTTCAAAAGTATTTTTCGGATGGTGTTTTGTGCGATTCTATTGATACGTAAACATTGATAAATTTCATTTATTCCCATAGCACAAAAACAATTTAGCCCAACNCATGTTTATGCCCAACATCCACTTATACCATATATGCACATTATCAAATTACTAATTACTAAATTGACTTAATAATTTTCAAGGATTAAGCAGTTTGGCATGAGTGTCCGTTTTATCATATGTTCTGTATCAATTGCCCTTAAATTATAGGTTTTTTTTAATTTCTTTCTATTTACCGTTAACTTGCACGTTAAAATAAACGGACAGCAATAATTTAGCTAACTGTATATGCAACGTAGAAGCAATACTTCCTTCTTTTTACAAGCCGAAGCCAATTTACCGGTGGGAGACATCAGTTTGGCGGGCAATACGTGTACGTAAGTGTATGTTCCATCCGCCATATGTCGACTCGGCGAATCACGAGAATGGCAACGGTGATTGTCAGTAGGCAGCCCGGTACGGTTGAATGTCGTTCGCCGGTGGCGAATATTGTTTCAATATTAAGCTGTTTACGAGTCCGGGGGATTAAGACACGGCATTAGAGGAGCCAGAACCGGTTATTCGAATTTTATAGCGGGCGTGTTCGTGACGATCGTTTGGATATTCACTGCGAAAATATTCCGCGTTACAAACGGCACACCTTGTTTTCACTGTCTAAATGATCATCAACATTTTAATATAAATTACGCAAATATCTGCATCTTTTGCGAGCTTGTAATTATTTGAGGTATTATTTTTGCTGGATTAAGAATTGCTTAGGTATAACATTTATTCCTTTACAAGTTTTACTTATATTCTATTATGTCTTTATTTCAAAATAACATGCACTGGGATAAAAGCAGTCTTACTAATTTCATTGTTTCTGAGATATTAAAGCTGTTACTTAATAGTATGCCGTGGTATACTTTGTTAATAGTATTAAAACCAGAGGTACTCTCACCCACACTATAATTAGTATGTAGTTTTGTACTTCGTTATTTGCACCATGTACAGGGTGGGCCAAATTCGACACTTTTAATAGGAAACTTATATTCTAAAGGAAGTAAAAAATCTGATCTATGCTTCTGGAGCTCGATTTTAAAAGATCGATTGGTGAAGTCCGTATTTTTAATAGCTTCCGTAATATAAGAGATACAGGCGTTTTCGTAAAATATGCAATTTTTAAAAACCCTTGTAAACTTTTTAATTTGTGAAAATGCCTTGATTTTATTAAGAATTATTACGGCACTTTTGACGTAGAATTCAATGTTCTAATTTGTTTTTTTTTAATTGCTTTTTTTTTTTGAGATATTATCAAGACTTGTGTTTTTTTTATGGAACACCCTATATATTTTTACACTATTCAAAAGCACATTAAAATTGCCTTTAATATGATTTATAACACACTTTGCATATTTTATTTAAAATTCCAAGATATTTGATTTTTGTTGCAATTTAAAGTATTTCAAGATGGCTCTGGCTGTACCTAAGCAATGCCGTGTATTTTTTTTTATTTCTTTATTCTTGTTTGCCGTGGATTGCTCGTAAATAAGCAATAAAAGATTTCTACAAAGCAGAAAAAAAAAAGTGGTTTTAATATTAAATGTTAGAAATAAACAAGTCCAAACAAACTAAGGAAACCCATTAATAGTATTATTGATACTATAGTTGTTAAGGAATTAATGGTGGGATTTCTGTGCGTATTTGAAGCACTTGTTAAGGTTATTATAAGGTCTGTAAGCATCATTAATACATGTTTTTCTATTTTGCGTTCATAAAAAAACGCAATTGTAACACGCTTTTTGCGTATCGAAAAGTGCTTCATTGTGATACCCTTTTTTCATTTCTATAGGTTGGCTGTATTGAATAATTATGACAGAAAGCAAAATTGACGTTTAATGCATGTAAAATTGTAAATACTTTAATCAAAATTCTATTACAAATTTAGTTTACATTGTTATTGTTATGAAACGTGGAATTACTGTATACATTTACACTGACGGAACAAGTATCTTGAGCATGTATTGTTATGCCAGGCAAATTCTTCGTAACAAAGTTTTGCTGAGTTTATGTTATTGGCTTAATGGTAGACTCTTGTGATTGAGAATCATTCGATGATATAAACTCTAGAATGACCAGATGTACTTGGCCCTGATAAGTTGTGCGCTACAGCCACTTTACTTTTCATAGATGTTTCGATGTAAACCTCAGCTACCGCAGATGACTTCCATCCACCATGACGTTTTATAGTCAGCAAATCACTGCCTGCGTCTGCTAAGTGTGTAGCACTAGAACGTCTGAAGCAATGTCCAGTAATAAAGCTCTGAAATTGGGCAATTTTAGAAAATCAGCTATTAATTTAGGCATTTTGCCAATCGTATTAATTCCAATCGGGCACGATTATACAAATAACCATTGCGATATGTAAGGAAGATCTTGAATGATAATATTTTTTTGGTCGCAGGGGGACATATTTTTTAATTAAAGTAATCCATCTTTCATCCGTAATTGCAAAAACTCTTACGATATTATTTTTTGTTTTAGGTACTGTCACCAAAAATAATATCACTCTTAAATTCTAAAATCATGTATGGACATATTTGTTAATTCATCTCGTCTACAGGCACCTGTGTAAACCCATTATTAAAACGATCTAAAATTAAATACATTACATAAAAAATTACATTTTGCAAATAATATCGTACCTTTATTGCTAAATACAATGCGTCAGAACCTTCTTCTATAAATTTATTAATATCTTCAATGCATAAAATTTTAGATTTCTTAGCCTCGTATCCCTCAGAGAATCGTTTTAAATAGGCTTGTAATTTAATATATTTTGATATGTCTGTATTTTTATAAATGGAAAAGCAAGAACGAAGCATGAATACATAGACCATAAGGTAGAAGATTTTCTATTTTTACCTTGTAATTCAAAATATGCCAATAAAATGTTTTCAGATATTGTGTTGACATTATTCTGTACAGCCCACATAGTTCAAATTGATGGTAGCATTTTTCATATACTGCTTTTTATTTTTTCGGGTAATAAATTTATGACGGCGTTATCCGCATTTCACGCAGTTGTGGTGGCGTACAAGATAAATTTGTCTCAGTATCACTCATTTTTTACAGTTTACAGAGACTATATTATGAAATATATTGTTTAAACAATTTGAATTTTGAATTCGTCAAATGTCAATCGTATGTCAATGTGACCAACTTCATATAAAAATAAAACTCAACATTTTTAATGAGATTTTTATTAAGTATTTATTATCAATTTATAATGCAAAATAGAAAAAATAGTATAAAGGACTCGTTTAATAAGGCTTTTTGTCGCACTCGTTCATTAGAAAACTCGCCTGCGGCTCGTTTTCTAAACTTGAACTCGTGCGACAAAATCATGCCTTATGAAACTCGTACTTTAATATACTATTACAGTCTTGCAGATAATCTTTTAGACGCTAACAAGATATGCATAAGAATTCCACCCTAAGGGTATTTTAGTGTATTCAACTTTTTTTAATTTATCATGGCTAAAATTAAAAATCAGCTGGTTTCTAAAATTCTTATAGACATATTTGAACGAAATATTTACAGAATATACCCTCTATACAAAAAAAAAATACGTAAGCATTATGATTAATAGTAAGTGTTCGAATTGTCCGCCATTCTGTTGTAAACATATATCGACACCGTTTCCTTACATTCTGAACTGAGTTCACCAAACTCAAGCGGAGATAGAGAGTCGAACGCTTGCAAAACTGCAGCCTCTAATTTCCTGTGTTGAATTGGGAGAATGTTTAAACGCAAGATTTTTAATTTTCCCCAAAGGAAAAAAATCCAATGGGGTTAGATCTGGTGACCTGCCGGCCAATGTATCGGTCCCTGATTTCCAATCCAATTGTTACCGAATTGTTGTTTAAAAACTCATTAATTCGAGTAGCATTGGGGGGGTGGCTCCGTCATGGCTGGAAGTTAAACGAATTCCAATTGGTTTAAAGGTATTTCATCTATGAGAGGTTCAATGAATTGTTTGTAAAAATGGAAATAGCTTTCGGAGTTAAGAATTCCGTTAATTATGTAGGGTCCAATTATCCTGGCACGGAAAATTCCTACCCACACATTGAAACTATATCGTCCTTGGTTTCTCATTTCAATAGTAACATGGAGATTTTCACGCGACCAAGTATAAGAATTATATCTGTTAAAAATTCCCGCACTGCTTACGTTACATTCATCCGTCCATACACAGTTTAGAGTAAAATTATGATTTTCTTCACATTTTCCCAAAAACCATTGACAAAATGCCATATGTGAACAATTATGTAATTGGTGTACATAGTCACAAGTCTACTGTAAATCGGTCAGCTATCAGTTGTTATTATATATATATATATATATCAGTCAGCAGTCGCCAAGGAGTAAACTTTACTCTGGGAGCAGTATCTGGGAAGAAGTCACGGACCTTCTAACTGATAGCCAGCAAATTATTATTATCCTTCTGGAGGTTTGAAGAAGCAGCTTCCGCGTGCTCTCAACTTCGACAGCCATGCCATCTTCAGGTACCTGCGCGGTTTTTCACACATCATGAATTTGAAATTGAAGCAGGATAGATCAGGATAGTAATCTGAAAACAAACAAAAGAACAGCAGTACCGATTCTAATACCTAACAATAACTCATCCCTAATTATTCTAACCAGTAATAATTAAATTGATTTATATTTTAAATATTTATTTATTTATTCCGCCAAAGATTATAAAATATTCATTTATAAATACGTGCTACCCTACTACATGATATATGATATACATATCATGTCATAACCTATTTAAATCTTTAGCAGTTTTACTAGAATGTTCTCACGATTTGATCGAATCATTATTTCTAATATCTGTTTCGCGTCGCGGCTTGTTTAACCCCTTAGCTAATACCCTAACTTCCGTACGCAACCGCTACTCATCAAGCTACCGCACCACATTCAAAATGCGAATCATTAACCCTTCCAATTCTACATTAATATGAGTTAAGAATACCGTAACCCGTTAATTTTACCGCTCGATACGACAAATTAATCCTCATTTCCCTAAAACTGTGCAACGTTATCAATAACTTTTCTAGTCTACCTCCCACTTTAAGTAATATCCCACCTACCCTGCCAATCATTATCAAGTTTATCCCTAAACGCTGTTTTAAGCACGCTAGCTGGAATTAATCCATATTTAATTGTTGGACTATACCCCTAGATACCTCTTTCGCCAATTGGTCCACCTGTGATTACCGATTGTACCTACACTTAGAAAAGTACCTGCATTGTTTTAGTACACATGGCGAACCAAATTTTTTTGTTGCAGGAACGAAAAAAAATGTTAGGTATTTGTTGTTAGTACAACAAATTTATATTGTTATAGTAATCCTAGCAAGAGTTCAATCCAACCCTTTGAAACATATCACGTGAAAAATAATTGTTGAAATAATTTAGTTATGATAACCAAAATTGAAGTCAAGCCCTCTTCGTTAGTTCAAATATGTATTGTGCTTCAAGTCATCAAATTTCGAATGTTTCATTTAAATGAATATTTCATTGAACGAATTATAATCTTTAATCTCCGATTCACTCCGCCGCTGTAAGCTCCTATTAGATGTTTATTTGACAAATATACCAGATGAATATGTTATAAACGTACTTACCACCCTAGTTGTAGTAAATATGTTCTGTTACTGAAGTGAAATAGGAAAAACGCCATCTATGGGACTATTTTTTGTAATACATGTAAAAATTGAACATATTTGCTGTGTTATATTAGGAGAAAACTGCTACAAAATAGATGTGCTACTATCATACATCATTGATATTCTTCAATTTCTACAACCCAAAACGTAATTTGATTTAATGCTAGAACCAGGGAAATTCCTTTGGGTTAACTCAAATTTTGGTCATAATAACCAAAAAAATTCAACAAAGAACATTTTGCTAATTCAACACAGTAACTTTACTGAGTGTACGTGAGCCGTAGTCCAAAAAAGTTTTTCACTCCTTCTCACGCAACATATCCCACTTATCTAATAACAAATTAGTTGGCTTTTTTAAATTCTCTAGCGTCTCTAATACAGATAAGCTGTCAGTTAAATTCGCACGTCCCGTATAAATTAAATATAAAAAATAATAAATAATCTTTTGATTATATATATATATATATATATATATATATATATGTCAATACCCCTGCTATAAACAACAAAAGTCGCCTCTGTGCCATCCTCACCCTTCGACCCATTCGTAAAAATTTCGAAACCCTCTCCGAAAGTGCCTATGAATTTGTTATAAGTAATACTTTTTAATTCCGTGGGATGAATTCGGCCCCCTTCCATGTACTCGCTTTTCTAAATCGCCCGATTATAATCTAATTCCCGTTGCCGTAATTGCACCTTCTAACCTTATTTTATTCGCGTCCCTACGAAATTTAAGTTACTTCAAACGTAAATCTACTAGTAATATACCCGAAATAAAGCACGCCGCGTCTGCCGAAATAGATGAATACGCGTTCGCAGCCCAAACCGTTAATAATCTTTGCGCCCCGAATATTTTTTTTGTTTCTTTAATTTTACACGCGTCCGCCCATATCGCCCCTATAAATAGTACTCGCTGCGTTACCGTTTAAATCCCGCGTGATTCTAGCCGATGCTCTTAATTTTATTACTTTCGAGGTAACATAATATTCATAACTGAATATGCGCTTTAAGATTTAATTTATCATCCACACCATGTGCAGCAAGCGGGCATGCTTTCCATTATTCTCTTTCAATAATTTCAAGAGAACTGACCCATTAAATTTTAATTATGTGCAGAACCTGTGCTAGGGAATAAACCTTTTACAAGTATTACGATATCACCAGGTGTCCAAGGTTGATGGCGTATTAAAAGTATCTGAATCAGACATCAAAATTATTTAAAATTTTATATATGTAAGATATTCGAAGTGCTCAACACTAAGAGAAGAAAATACGTTAAATGAACGAAAAAAAAACCTAGGAATCTAAGTCATTTTTTGGTTAAATACAGTCAAGCAAAAGTGTTTGTTAAAGCAACAGAATGTAAATGAAGGGTGCACGGGAATAACGATCAAAGTCCGTATTCATACATTAAGAGATAAATGAATTTTAAAGTTTGCGACTTAAAGGTTCAAAACAAAACTACATTATAGCAACTTTGATTTCTACGGACTACGACCGTTTTTGAAACAGTTTGAACGCGCATTATTATAATAATCAGAATTTCCTACAAAATGGCACCCTTATCTCATTTTCACAAAAAATGGACTTTGATCGTTATTCCCGTGCACCCTTCAAATGTTAAAATAATTATGTCGTGGATTTTGCAATAGTTCTTGTTCTAATAATCTTGGGTAAAATAAACAATGATTTCATAATAATAATATACCAAAAGAATTGTTTAAAATAAAAAGCAGAAGACAAAAATACTCCAAACTGTGGTACTGGTAATGCTGCAAACTTCACCTAGACCCCTCACCACAAACTGCACTAAACTGGACGTACGTTTCGATAACAAAGTTATCACGAATTGAACAGTTCAGTGTTTCTGCTGATGATGATAGCTTTGCTATCGAAACGTACGTCCAGTTTAGTGCAGTTGGTGGTGAGGGGTCTAGGAGAAGTTTACAGTAAAAAGCAGAAATTGTTAGGTTAAACAAACATTGTAATTTAAGATAAACAAATATCTGTTATTTCGAGGTAGCTAGTTCTGTTGTACTAAACGACAATATGTTGAGTACAGAATTGTTTTTTAGTTAATAATGTTGCATTGTTGCAGTAGTATACGAAGATTTCTCAGTTCTCCTTGCAAGGGGATGTTCAGGTGTCATGGTATTGTACAGTCACTGACATTAAAATTTAGCGCCAGGAAGCGTCGAGTCATTCGCTCGAGTGCTAAGTAATAATGTCGGCGACTGTACATTTATCACCTCTTATTTATTCTATAATACCTCTAAGACGGGATATATATAGCTTAAAAAATTAGTTTTGTTGACATTACTGTCTTTGCACGCTAACAGTTGCCATTTTAATGTTCGCAGCTTTTATTGGATGTTTAACTGACAAATATACCGGATTAATATTTTATAGCCCTGACTGTTGCGCTATTTATGAGCAGTATGCATCATTACTGCTGTGAAATAGAAAAAGCGCCATCTTCACGGTCTTTAGTTTATTAGTAATAGTTATTTGGTTAGTTCTTACTGTAAACTTCTCCTAACCAGTACCACAGTTTGGAGTATCTTTGTTATGGTTAGTTTTTAGTTTAAGTTATAATTATTTTCTCACTTTTGACATTATTCTATAAGTTTTGTAAACTTCTTTCTGGGAAATTATTATTAAACGATTAGCATTATTATTATGTAACGTATTTGTTACATTGGGGAAGATAACTGTTATTCAACGTGAACCCTTTGCTTTTTTTAAATTAATATGGTTGCCTTTACTACGTTTTTAGTGTTAAATTAACTAAAATTTTGCTTAACTTGACAATATTTTGTTAACAAAACTTGGTATACTGCTCAGAAATTTTTAACATTTTTGCGAAATCTCTGGGAATTAAACCCTAAACTTTCACGTACTTAAAATCATGGATTTTGTATTCGTTTAGGAACCTTTGAGCAAATGGACGCCATACCTTAATTCTTGTTGCGGCACAACATAAAAATGGGTTTTATGTCTACTTCTACAGTAAGCAAATTCTTCTTTAAACTTAAGACTCCTGTATCAACATTACAAGACAGCGATACAGAACGTGCAGTAGATAGACTCCGTAGACTGCTGTAAAAATTACATTAAACAACCCAAAGAGAAATTTGTCAGCCATATTTGCTATAATTACAAATTCAAACTTTAATTAATGAAAATAACTATAACAAAATGCTTTTTTTTAGGTAATTTATCTATTTACAAAATCAATGACAACGTTAATACAAAGGAATTATTTTAATTATTATTGCGTAAATTAAGATCTACGATTAGAAATCTCTTTTGTAGTTTTTTCCGGCATTAATGCTGTGGGGTGTGTGTCTTTATTTTCCAAATTTCGACTTTTTTTTCTCTGCTGTTGGGTTGTTGGGTTTCTGTTTTCTACTGTAAACCTTTTTAGGTTTGCTATAGTTCTATCTCTACCCAATAAATTTTTATCTTCAACTGTTTTAATGTTACGCTATTTTAATGTGTTTGTGATGTCTGTATTTTCAAAGTGTAATTATTATTTGTAGAAAACAATCGTCTATGTCACCTGTTTGGTTATTTTTGAATGGTTATTTCAGTCATTTGAACTAGTTAGTAACTTTCTGTGTTAATTTTTTATTGAACCCTGTAGGTCGATTCTATCATTCTTTCTTTTGTTGTTCCTTTGATAAATTTATCTAATCACAGCTCAAATTTAAATAACCTAAAACGTCAAGGCAACAAAATCGACCATAATAAGGAAACTTTTTTTATTTATATTAAGTATGCTTATTAAAATTAAATAAGGAACTGATTAAAAGCTATTACATTTTATCTTTGATAGTCAAAGATTAACCAAAAATTCCAGGCTAGACGTATATATAGGTATAATGAATTCTATCACGTTGTTTTAATTAAGATAAAATAAACTGAGATGGGACACCGAAAATTTAAATAAAATTTGACGGCCGGCATCACGATCACGACAGCATCTTTTATTCATTTGCATCGAAATAAGAGGTTGTCTGCAGTCTCTAGCACAAAAAAATCGTGCCATATTAAACACCGCTATACAGGATGAATCTAGATAGATCGTAACATCGTAAATACCGCATTTAGAATATCATCCATCATTGTGAATTCGAAAATATCTGACAAACCCTTGTGGGTGTGACTCTTGCAGCGTGATTTGCATGAAGCCTATACACGAATGCTGTTGCCCTGGTACCAACTATTCTGAGAATTGTTTACGATTTACTTATAAATAAAAGCTGAATGCATCTAATTATTATGGAATAAAGCTTCTCTCTGGAATTTCCAGAGGCAGGCGATTGATTTTATTTGTTCATTTTTAATAAGTAATTACTAGATTTTTAATCTTCGGCTTCCCAAATGTAAATGTATGCAAACAGTTAACACTGGATTAGAAATTAATTATATTTAGAAGTTCAGTGGTAAATTACATAAGTTGCCTATATATGTTCAGAGTTTCTAAAAGGCTTCCACTTAAACTAGGATTGCAATCATGACATAAATAATAATCGAATGGACCTTCTATAAACTCTCATTAAATATGTCTTTTATAGCTATTTATAAACACTTTTTGATTACATTGGAGAATGTCAGCTTTTGTAAGCTCAGAAAATTAAAAAGCATAATTGCTTATATCCAATTTAATGAGATAATCTGACAATAGAAAATACTTTTATAACCACTGATTATCCTGACTATTTTAGGAGACTAATAATTCTTTTGCAATCCTTCTAAAACTTTGTAGTTGCAGCACGTTTGTAAAATTCGTTGAAGCTCTTCAAGCTGTTCCCGGATATATTAAAGTATTTTCCGATTACTAGGCTGTATTGTACCTACTTGTGCTAAATATCATAAAATTATAAAATTAACTAAAAGCAATTAGCAATTACTTTAGACATGTATACATTTATGGTCACACGCACATAGATGTAAAGGTATGGAGAGACATTGGTGAATCACGACACGACAGTACACCTATTATAATTTTTTCTTGCGTAATATGGTATAAGATAGCACATTTAAAAATGACTACTATTTATATTCTACGTATTAATGAACAGTTACTGAGAAACGTGACAGTATATGGTTGCATAATATTTATAAATTGTGTATTCACGTGTCATTCATAAGTGCAATAGCTATAAATTTATACGAATCAATGTTTTGAAAGCTTGCAAATGTATGTACTTATTCTTATAAGACTATATTTAATGTATTCCTAAATATAATCTCATTTAAATGAATAGTTCATTAGAATTTGCTCAGCCTTTCTGAGAATAAAAGATTGACACAAAATCAAACTAGGGCAAGCTATACCTACATATGACATAAACAAACAATTTTCATTATACTATTTGACATTATAACATGTTATTTTTTTAAAAAGTTTTACACAAATTTTAAATTATATTATATTATATACAGTGACCGGCATAAATATTGCAACATATGGGAATTTTTTTTTATTATTAAAATATACCAAAACTTTTTTTGACGGATAGCTTGTGCATGTCTAGAAACGCCAAAATTTATTTTGACACATGTCACGTGACCACTAGTGTGGCGGTAAATTTAAAAAATATGCCGTGAATCTGCAAAAAGTGAGGTTAGATGACATGATATCCAAAAAAGTTATTTGAAAAAGTTGCTTAGAATTCAATTTTGAGTCCACATGCAAATTTTTGTAAACATATTTAAAAAAAAAAAAAAATCACAATTTTTCCAAATATTGTTTCAAATTTGAGACAAATGTGAATTCTAATCAACTTTGAAATTAATTAAAATGGCATGAAGGATTTTGGAATTATTTTAGTATTTATCTAAATTACAAACAAATCACTCAACTATAGCAGGATCATCGGAAACAACGACCAACCTCACTAAATCTTCAATTTACAATCTTTTTTATTTATATTCTTTCCCATTCGATTTCCGATCTAACTTCGAGTCTTTCTTTATGGTAACATAATGATCCACTTCTCCAATATCCAAAAGTGGTGCTTCATTTTTGATTCTTCCTTTCTTTCAATGTTTCACTTCTTCAATTACTAATTATAAACCTTCCCGAAATTCCGATTGTATGACTTGTTTTATGATTGCATCGCCTCAAGAATATCTTTTTTCTCTTTAAAACTTCTTATAGCTTTAAAAACTTGACACACCAAAATTCTTACACTGGCAGAAATATCATTTTTATCTAAAAGAAATTGCATTATACCAAACGATTTTGCGCTTTCTATATGGCCAACATGATTTGGCGTTTTCTTGAAAAGGAATATAATTTTAAATTCACGCATTTCTTCGGAAATAATATATTTTTCGCTGAAACAGTTTATTCTTTTAAGTGAAAGATATTGATAGTTGATTCAAGTCCTCTTTATTTTGAACTTGAAAACTATGCAGATTGGCAGAAAACCGTAAGCATTTTGATTCAAGGGGTTTTTCCTTTTCTTATAACATTTATTCATTTTAGACTTAAGCGTAAACACAACAAAATGCCGTGATCATTCTTAGTCGAAAAGAAAATAAATTATCTCCAAAAACCCATGCACTAAGGATGGATTTGCCGTTAGACTGTTGTAAATCCTGGTAGTATTGGGGAGCTATTTTGTGCGAAATATTATCTGTTACTGGAATAAAATAGGAGATGCGCCATCTTGCGACAAATTATCTCTACTACACATAAGTATATCTGCTCATATGCTGTACTTGTATGAGGAGAAAAACTGGCTAACGAAAATAAAATGCGATATTTATTTTTACCTCCATATAAACATTTAGTTAAATTAATAAATACTGCGCTAGCTTCAAATAAATCTACTAACCAAATGCATGAAAAATGGTTGAAAGCAACAAAATCGTTTTTCCCGTGTACAACAGTTTTAAAACCTTGAAACACTATGTACTGCTGGAAAGTTCCTTGGCTTGTAAATAAATCAGCATTAACTGAAAAGATTCCAATTATCTCTGAAATTTCTGCGCGGAAAGTATTCACTTTTGCTCAATTAGCAATTCGTTAAAAAGCAAAAATTTTAATAAATCAATGTATACATGCGTGTCCACGCAAATAAACCAAAACGTCCGGCTTTTTTTTTATTAAAAAACTATTTATAATTCAGTAATACCTGAAAGAAACTAAAATATGTTGTTTAATATGTACATAATAATAACAATATAATATGTAATGTGTATTTTCTTACTTAAACAGAAGTTATACAGACTTTATAAGATATTAATCAAAACTAAGTTGCATTCCATTTAGTTACGATTACTTTTCGTCGAAAAGCATGTACTTAAGAAGAAAATAGTCTTTCGGCAAACAACGCGCTACTTTTAATTAAAATAAACACTTTTCTGAGAAAAGGTATTCTTTTCGTTGAACATGATAAAAACAAAAGTTTTATCACTTTTCATTTAATACAATTCCTTTTCTCAGTGTATTATCTCTTTTTTTATAAACAAAGTTTTCTCCCGCAACCAATCAATTTCAACACAGTCTCCCTAATCGTTATACTTTCCAAATTGACAATCATGCCAAATGACTTGTTCATGTTATGTAACTTGTCTATATTATTAAAAGCTATCAGAAAAAAAAATCAAATTTCAAAAATAAATAAAATTTTTATTAACTTTCAAATAAAAAAATCAAATATTTTACCTTTATTATTTATAATTATTGTTATTGCTAAAAAAATAATTAAAATACAACATACATAAAGTAATTTCTGAAGAAGGATTAGTATATACAGTTTAATTTGGAAGTGTTAAAGTAATTTCTACATTTTTGATTAAAAAAAAGTCCGCCCACCAAGAAAAATCAACTAACTAATAATTACGGACAAGAGAATTCACAAGATTATAAAATATTAACTATATGACTCTATTGCAAAGTTACGTCATAGATACTATAGTTTGTAAAAATTCAGCATAAATAGAAACTGGGGCATAATTATATGTTTTTAAAATATACTTAGTATGTAATTTTACCTATCTAGGTATCAGTAACTGAAACTTTTCTAAATGACATTACTTCACAGAAATCATTATTTATATACTCACAATAAGATGACTAGTTCAAGAACTTTCTAAACTGTATTGTTCTGTGTCCCATAATAATTGACAATCCTCAATTAAGTATTACACAAATCGGAAATGTCTAAGTGGGTAGAAGTATCGTGTAATTACATAGTATACGATGTATGGAAGTACCAATAACGTAAAATACCTTGAGAATTATTGTTGATATATTGATGTTTTGCAGATATGGTGTCCCCTTATATTCTTTTATTTTTGTAAAGAAATTTAAAGAACAACATGAATATGTACTTTACGTTGAATCCTTGACAATATTGCATATTAGGAGAAAAAGATAAGAGTCAAAAATAGTTAATAATTAATTTGTGAGGTATGGTAACTCTTAGTTTCTTTTGCAACAACAATCGATTTGTCAGGAAAGACATCGAGTTTGTTATCCAAAAAGTAGACAAATGCGCTACAAACAAATGTGTAACAACTAGAGATGCAGTTGTCAGCGATGAGACAAATTATTCCAGAATTAATAGTGCGCGATTGTATGTAACAATGGTGTGTCTGAAGAATGCCTTAATATCTTGTTAAAGCGGAGTGATCTTGATCAGGGATAAACGCTAGTAAAGATAGCAAACTTGGAATGCCATATAACATGGTTTTACATATTCTATCATGGCGAGGAATTGCAAAGTAGTATCAGTATTTTGGGGTGTTTTTAACACTAACATCAAAAGAGACTACCGGGCCCATACGAAAATTATGTTGCAAGGATAATAATGATAATGTCATTTTTATTAGTGCTGAAAGATACAAATACGTACAGTCACCGACATTAATATTTAGCACCATCAAAGCGTCGAGCCATTCGTTCGAGCGCTAAATAATAATGTTGGTTACTGTACCTATAATATATAACTTAGCATACAATCATAAAAATAAATTTCCATTGCATTGCCATCAACCAAGGATTAGTCGCAATAATTGTAATACTTTTGCAATTTCGTAAAATCTTCGGCTCCAGAATTCGCGAGTCGCTTAATGCATTATAGGCGATGAGCGTGCGCTATGGTTATATTGCCCAGTTTTCTTATTGATACGCTTCAATATGTTAAATAGGCTTACCTCTCCACTACTGCAAGTTCCACGCGGCGTGCCACAGGGATCAATTTTAGGACCTGTTTTGTTTTCAGTGTACATCGCTATTTATTAAACAGCTGAGTTGCATGAATACACATTTATATGTGAACAATTACCAATGTTTTCAGAATGGGAAAAAGCTGTCACAAATGTAAATGATGATCCTGTTAAAAATTATCATGCCGTTGGCTGTAATTTGCAAATTATCACTTACACTTAGGGCAGGCGCTCAAGAATAAGCAGATTCACAGTGCACCTAGTTCGCTTTGATTTTATAAAATATATTAATTGTAGAGAATTTGTGTTTATTAGTTATTGTAAAATAAATATTTACGTGAACATATAAAATCAATCAAACTGTATGTGTACTTACATATAAAAATATTACAGCAAATATTTGTTCTATAGAAAAAAAAACATGGCAGCGAGACAAGTCATTTTAATAGAAGAATCGTGTGATGATATAAACTACAACATTACTCATTTATCTGATTTAAAATCATGTTCAAGTATTTGATAAAGAAACCGTTTGAATGATAATTCCAATTTATTTTTTATTTGGGCTGTATTTCAATTAAAGTGTTGAATTGTTTATCATTTCTTGAGTAGGTACACAATTCACATATAAACTTATTCTGACAACCAAGTGCGCAGGTGTTAAATAGTCTTCACTGCTATAAACGTGAACCCATTAAAATAGAAATTTTAAAGTGTCGTTTTTGATCTATTTTAGTCGTTAAAGTTTTAACCTCGATTCTTGGAATTTCTGTAAAAAAAGTAGCATTACTTTAAGCTCATTTAATGACTTTTAATGATCACACGTGTCAAAGTATTTTTAATCTATTCTACGTATTTTTATTAGTATTTATTCATTTTTTTTATATAATTTTATGAGCTTTTTGTTTCTAATTTATGTTGGATATGGAATTTGGTTTAAATTTACATACTAACACGAAAAACCAGAACCACAATTCATTAGTGTTACCACACTTGTGGCACCATCGAGATTTTTATTGACAGTATATATCATTTTATTGGTTTGTTTTAAAAAATGCCCAGATTTGAAATTTTGAAGGTATTTAATTAAAGATTACTATTAATGTATGATATAATAAATTATTTAATTAATAGTAAATAGTGAAGCAATTATATAATTCGTTGAAACTATCAAAAAGATTGTATATGATAAATAAATTTGCGTAAACAAAACTTTTAGTATCGTCAAAAAAAATTATTATTTGAATGGATTAAATTATTTGGTTGTAATACTTCAATTTACCAGTGAATTTAGCTAACATGTAGCGATGATTCAAATTAACTAACTTTAAATTATTTATAATATAAAGTCAAACATGAAATTTAAAAAAAGCGGTGTTACATATTTCTAGGGACTCGCAGCTATCCTTTGAAGAGGTGGTGAAGAGGTCCCACTGTATATCTATTTACACATAATTTTTGTCTTCAAGTAGTTACATTAGCATTTATTTGTTCATTTAGATCTAATTAAAGTAACACTAACAATAAATAAGTAAGTAAAACACTACCAAAACACTTAATAAACCGAATTGATTTATTTATTTATACTCACAATCTGGATCTACTACTTATTTTATATTATTACTTCTTGGTTTTCATCATAAACTGATCTGTACACGAATGTGTTTATATATAAGCCTCTAGTTCTAAAGCAGTCGATATTTTTCTCTACTATTCTAGTATATTCGCATTAGAAGCTTCGATTGCGAATCGATAAAGCATAAATCACCCTCTATGAGTAGTTTAACCATCTAAGGTAATCTACACTGTTCCAATAGCGTCATCTGTTAGCACAGTTGAAAGTTTATTTCAAACCGCCGCGCATAACAATATTCATATAATTAATAAATATTTGATTTCATCTAATATTACCAAGATGTTAAATCAATAATAGGCAATACGACGACTAATATATTAAAATATACAACTGACTTGGTTTCTTATCTCGCTCCACATTTAATATTTGCTTAACTGATAATCGACAAGTAACAGTGTTAAGATAACTACACGTGTTCTTTATTTACAGTTATAGAGTTTATGAAATTATTAAAAATATGGAAGTGATGTGTGATACGTTAAGTCTAGAAAAAGAATTTTCGCGAATAGATTTGATTCCGATTAAAATGTTTATTTACGTCCAGCAGGAAACAAGAAACACAGTGGCACTGCATCTTCCTCTTTTATATTCTTTCCCTGTATAAGGCAATCCTTTCGAACGTTTTGTTTCATAGCGTGTGACTCCGGTAACTGTAGAAGGTTCTCTTCCTCTAATTGGGAAGTTACCGACGTGGAAGCAACAATGGCGCACCATGGTGAAATAGCCGAGGAAATCGGTGTGCCGTTCTGTATTCATCTGTGGATATCGTTGTAGATAATACGTACTTTCGCACACGCGTTCTGGAAGTTGCTTACGTAATTCGGTAGCTTGCTATTGTTAGGTTTTGCCTCTATTTAGAACGTAGAAGTCGAGGGAAGTTTTGCAATTCTATTCTAGAGCCAGATTAAAAGATCGTTTTTTCTTTCTGTTTTATGAAATGTCTCCGTGCACTATAGGTATTCTAATTACTGCTTCACCAAAGCGTAACGTCTAAATAGATTTTTTTTTTATTTGGTACGTGATACAACTACTATATTTTTGTTTATAACCATATCAGGATAAAAAAAGCATAATTAGCATTTATTAATTTATTAACGCAATAAGATTTGGATACAAATAATATTTGAAGATAAATCATGATTGATGATGTTAAATTTATATTCCGTAAATACCTAAATTTACGAACGCAATAGACGCCACTGTCGTAAATGAGGCAAAAAAGAAGAATAAATAAATATCTTCTAGATGACGGAAGTTGAATAATAAAGCCTATATAAACTACTATAAAATCGTTTGACAGGACGATTAATTAGAATTAAAATTACAATTATGTCAGAGTATGATAATGTTTCCGAATCTTTTTATAAGGATACCTAATTTGAAATTTACATAATTTTAAAATAAATTTTGCAAAAGTTATGAAATCGATGCCAATCTTGATTGCTTTAGGGGTTCAAACACTTCCGATACTGCCTTTTCGTTAGCTCTTGTTTTATTTTTCGTAACTTGGAAAGTGCTGTTGCAAATGTTTTTAAATTAGTGTCATTTTTTTTCAAAAAAGTACTTAATTCAGATTGAAATATGACTAAATGAAATTGATAAAAATAATTATTTACCATCACTTTTCTCTGCTGTAATGGATGATAGTATATTCGATAGATAGGTAAAAATAAAATAGTTTATTCCATTCTGGTTATTATAAGTATCTTTAGAAGTAGCTACATGTTTCGGCCTCTGTTGACCATACTCAGGCTATCTTACTTAAACGCCACTGTGAAGACAATTCAAAAAGTATTGTCGGCTTTTTTTTTAATATAATTGAAGCGACAGTGTTGAGATGCGAAAATTGTCTCGTATTAGTATATGAGATCCATTAATCCTCATAGGGAAGCAAAACGAACTTGCCTAATGATAGTTATCCTTGACAAACGTTGTTGCTGCATTGATTACCATATTTAAGTCTTGACTTATAACTTTTATAATAAAAAAGAAAATAATTTAGAAATTAAAGATGCTGATGAAATGTTTATATTTGATTTAAATTCATAACTACAATTTCAGTAAATATAGAGTGTATTTCCACTATAAACAGTTTGAATTTTTTTTTAATTAGCAAATTATATACTAAATGTTATGATAAAATGTTAATGGAATTTTATGGCGTTAAATGAAAGACAGTTTTTACTTAATAAACAACGTTTCAACAATTTAATGTCTTTTCAAGTTTCAAGAATTGCTACAAGACACAAAGAAGCATCAATACAATACAATATAAAAAAATATGAAACTAAGCAAAAAACCTTCATGGAAACAATTACCAATATGTAGATGGCTTCCATTAATTATTGCTACAACACAATGTTGCCAGTCAATACATATAACAAGTTAAAAGTTGTGAGAGACTTTATCACATTTAATTTCCGAACAAACATTTATAAGAGATTGCAAAGCTGGACGAATATGTCATTCAAATATCAGCGATGAAGGTGAAGTAAACAATTTTTTTTTTCCCAGCAGGGAGGGAAGTTGTACTTTTCCTCCCTAGGGAGTAAAGTTCTACTTTTCCCTCTAGGGCGAAAAGTGTCATTGACATGATAAAACTGTACATCTTATAATATGTGACATTATTGATAGATGAGATTAGTACATTCCACCCAGTCTGAGCCCATTTATAAGATAATTGCTAATATATTAGGTATTAAATTTCAATTAAACACTTTTAAAAGACCGCTACTTGACAGTTATCAAAAATTTTGAAATTAAGCTACTATTCTATCATGTCACCCACAGATAATTATTTTTAGACATTTAGTTAAAATTGGACTGGCTGGGGAAAAATAGTATTCAAAGTACGTGAGGAAAGTACTATTGCAGGCCTTGGGCAATTATTATTATTCTTAATCGGTTCATAGTATTTGCCCGCGGCCTGCAATAGAGCACTTTCCTCCCTTGGTTTGAAATATACTATTTATTAAAATTGAAATTTTTGTCAAGTTAAAAGATAAGTGTAGATGTGTGGTATATACAAGGCACTATGAAAGTTTTGTTACAGTTTTTAAATTAGTCATTAAATCATTTCCAAAGTATTTCTTTCCTGGTAGGCCTTTTTTTTATTAAAATGTTTGTTTTGTTAAAGTTGAATCTATGGTTGTTATCTATTTCGTGTCTTTTTAAAAGATGATTTTGTATTATATGTTTAAGGTATTGTTTCGTTTGCTCTATGTACAGTCACCGACATAAGTATTTAGTACAATCAATACGTCGAGTCAATCGTTCGAGTGCTAAATATTAATGTCGGCGATTGTACATACCATTGCAATTCGAACATGAAATGGAATAAATCAAGTGATTTCTTTTTTCAAAGTGTGTGTGTGGCCTCCTTTTGCAGTCCCTATTTTATAAATGCTTGTTCGCAAATTAAATGTGATAACGTCTCTTACAACTTTTTGCTTGTTATATGTATTGACTGGCAACATTGTGTTGTAGCAATAATGAATGGAAGTCATCCACATATTGGTAATTGTTTTCATATAAGTTTTTTGCCTAGTTTTATATTTTTTGTATTTTAATGATTAGAGTTGGGCAAATTTTCCGGCGCGGCAGGTACATATTCAGAACGTGCGTTCCAACTCATGTACTCCAACAAAGCAGATGAACTGTAGAGCTGCAAGTCAGTATCCAGCAGATCTTTACATAAGGCGGACATATATAATTATCAAATATGACGGACGTGTGGAAGAGAAAACGGAAACCGTTGCTTGACGCGATGCAAAAGTTTATTAAAGAATTTCTCGATTTATATTCCTCACAAAACAAATTTGTGTTGTAACACAGTGCCTGTTTTTCTTATAAAATGCAAACATATTTATTTTCTCTAAATATGTAGTGATATAAAATGCGAATACATCCCAAAGTGGCCCGTTTGTTCGCTCGCTTTATCCACAAGGAAAATTTGCACAACTACTATTAATATGACTATTTTATAAATACATACACTGTTTGAAAAATATTACGTATGTTGGCGTTAAGTTTGGCGCTAGTCAAATATTTTAGTGTGATTTTACAAACTTTGCCAGACGAATTGACTACATGTGTTTAGTAGAACAGAAATTACTAAGAATTTTGGTGTGAATTCTTTGTTAGATATGAGGATTTACTATTTTCTCTAGACATTCCAGAAGGCATCAACCAATCAGATTTTTTCCCTCGGATAGAAATATAGAACCCACCTAATCTAATACAGTATTGCATTATACGCACAACCAGCATTGCACGTGTATCTGTTTTCGAGTTTGTTTTCTGCGTATTAACATATCCAAACAAACCACAATGTGACTGACCTGCAAAGTGTAACCTTGTGTATTAAACGTTAATTCCAGTGGGCATAAAAAAATTCAACATCTTAAGATGTTTGGCAACAACTATTTACGTAATTAGTTCAGATTTGAATCAAATAGCATAAACATTCACTTAATTTTATAATGGTTCTCAAAAAATCATTTTAAAATTAGTACGTTTAGTTGAAACCAAAATTTTGAATGAGTGGTACTGTATATTTATAATTGAGAAAACGTCTTAAAGAGAGAATATTATAGCACTAAGAATAGGAGTTGCATATTAAAAAGACGTGTGTTTAGAAAACGGTTATTAATCATCCAATAGATCGCATTCATTTAGTTAAACAGCTAGTAAATTTGTCTAGTCTAGATCAAATAAAATGTGACTAGAAGTATATCATAATTCCACGTGTTAGTTGGACAAAATACCCCTTGCAATAGACAATACTTGACTATCTTTGTTCGTCAAATTTAAACTTCTATATGTTCTCGACAAAATAATACGAAAACAGTGTGGACCTCTCCTGACTATTAAATTAGTCAAAAAAGTGTTAAATTTTCACGAGTGTTACTAAATTACGTATACGATTGATTCTGCTTTATTTATATACACTGTTTAGGCCCGCGTCTGCAAATACGTATCATGCTCCGCCGGACAATTGCCCAACTCTAGTAATGATACTTTTTTGTGTCTTGCAGCAATTCTTAAAACTTGAAAAAGACATTAAATTGTTGAAACGTTGTTTATTAAGTGGAAAATGTCGTTCATTTAAAGCCATAAAATTCCACTAACATATTTTATCATAAAAAACTATAAACAGTAGTTTTATTAAAAAAGATTCATGATCAGTTATATGTTGATTAGAATTTTTCACACTATCATTACTGTTTGCTGCATAGAAAGTTGGGCATTATTCGAATAAAATTGTTCAAGATGATCAATTAAATAACGAAATAACTAATAATTACTAAATATAAATTATTTACAGATAGATATCGGAGAATTAATCAGAGATAATTTTAACTGTAACTGTGTTACTCATAGTTAAAGATAATTTTATTAAAATAGGACGTGTCCCTTGCTCATTAATTAGAACCTACGAAACATTTATGTCAATGTTTTTTTAAGGGGATTAGCAGGTGTCGATAGGCGTTCTTTTTATCAAGTATAATTTGATGTTTGTTTGAGATTTATTATTCTTCATATATACATTATTTTATATCAATTTCACGAATAGATTTTCCAATATGTAGACACGCAACGAAAGTTCCAAAAGATTAATACGCTTTTTTTCGCTACCCTGATATAAATAACTTTGATCAAAAATATACACAAGTAGCTTCCTCAAATGAAAGATACTTTTATTTATCATCTATGATAAAGATAAAACCAATAACTTTATCTATATAATTCAGATCAAGACATATATCTAGTTCAATATTATTTTCCTGGGTCGTTTTATTCCTAAATTAATTTTGCTTACTGCTGGTTGCATATTCCAAGCGACGTTAATGCATAAACTATTGTTTCTACAATACTGAAATACGTATTCATCGGAGGTGAACTCATCTGCCATTAGCTGACGGCTTCTAGTATATAAACCAGGTGTGTATTTACAGAAATCTCAATGTAGCATCAAACATATGTGCAATAGTCCAATTATATGTGTGATCATGTGGAGATGACAGTGCATGCGCAAATACCATTCGGGTGACCCGTAAACAAATTCATACCATAATGTGAGCAGTAATTGACACAATTTCAGATACTTACTTATTCTATTTAAATATTAATTAGGAGTTCTACATTTTCTTTTACAAAATTCATTATTCACGTTTTGATTTAACTGCAAAGTAATTTATCGTACGTTTTATCGCTTCAATACAAATACCTGGCGAGTCCAACCTGCAAATTGCAGTTGCATCCATCACTTCTAACTTAGTGAATAGTTTGATCGGTCCACTAGATATAATCCATTGATATTTCAAGGTGCATTAAAAAAACGAATTATAATTTCCGTTCACTTGACCGATATGCCAACGTATCCGCTTAAAAGTTGGTAAAAATAAAATAATATTAATGCGGAGTAGAAAAAGTTTAATGCTTTAGCGCCCTATTTAACATTATATGGATATTCACCAAGCGCATATACAACCTGATGATCCGTCTATTACGGCTAAGACGAGGAAACCATTTGCATCTTAATCGCTTATTAGGGCAGACGGAGAACTTCACCTCTAAAGACGTCGCTTTTAAGATCAACATACAGAAACCAACTTCATTTGAAATACTTACTTCTACAACTGACCGTTTACGAAGAAATAAATTGATTTGTATCTGACTTGGATTTCTCGGGCTTGTGCGGACTTGTATAGGTGAACACCAAAATGCGCATCCAGTCTAATTATCCATCTCTGCATATTACGTAAGCTTTTATCCTCTTGGCAAAGATTATTTCCGTTATCGTTCTATCGGATGTGAATCGACCTTTTTAATTATAGGTTGTTACACCATTCAATGGGTGTGCATGAAAAATCTATATTATCCCATGCTTTCTTATATTGAAATTCTGTAGACCTACCCATATATATTTTTATTTAGGCGCTAGAAATAACATTTTTTCCTTATAGCTTTTCAAATACTTTTATGTGCAATAAATGATATGTGTTTATGATAAATATTGTTAATTTGAAAAGCTATTTAAGGAACATGTATTTGTTATTACGGTATTGGTTTTATTAAAATGCCTAAATAATTTAAAAGTTGAATAACTAATATACTAACAAGGAAAGACATTGAAGGATATCTCTCCGATTTAAGATAAAATTTGGTAGCAAGCACCGAAAAATCATTTGTCTCCTAATTCCTTTAGCCCATTCCGTCTTTGGTTTTAGGGAATGATAAATCTGGGCTCAAATATATACTCCTACACTGTGAGAAAAGAGATTGCATTTAAATGAAAAGTTTTATGAAACTTTTGGTTTTTATCATGTCTACAACGAAAAGAGTTCTTTTCCTCAGAAAAGTGTGTTTTAATATGAACTACAACCGCGGTTTTGTCGGAAACTATTTTCTTCTTCAATACAATGTTTTTCGGCGAAAAGTAACCGTAATTAAAGGAATGCACTTAGTTTTGTTAATAATTTTAATAATGTCTTTATAACTTCTGTTAAGTAAGACAAACACACTTACATATATATTATTACATATACTAACATATTTAACAACAATTTTAGTTTTCTTTTAAGTATTATTGAATTATAAACAAATTTTAAATAAAAAAGCCAGACATTTTGGTTTATTTGCAATAAACCGACACGCGCATGGTTATACATTGATTTAAAACTTTTTGCCTTTTAACGGAAAATGCAAGCACCTGTATTCAAGCTGAAGTGCCTTTTTTTACGCGGAAGTATTTGATTTTATCATATTCCCACGTGCATAAGTCTCAGATACACAACAATAATGAAAAAGTGTGAATATTTCCGCGCAGTTAAACCATTTCAGAGTTAAGTGGAACTTTCAGTTAATGCTGATTTGACTTATAAGCCAACGAACTTTATAGCAGTATATAGTGTTTAAAGGTTTAAAATTTATAACACGGGAAGAACAATCTTGTTGTTCAACACCATTCATGCATTGGTACAGTTAATAATTTTACTTATTAGGACATTAAAAAATATTCCTGTATCAATCAAACAATAATATTGGTAAGTAGATTTATTGAAGCTAGCGCAGTATAACCGATAATGCAAACTAAATATTTAGCAAGTAAAATAAATATCGCATTTTATTTTCGTATAGCAGTTTTCTCCCCATATAGGACAGAAGATGAGCAGAGATACTATGTGTAGTAGAGATATTGTCGCATAATGCAGCATTCTTCTTTCTTGCATACAATAATATTTGCACAAATAGGACTGGAAACTAGTTCGTAACATTCTAATCTGGTAATTTTAACTAAGCATCATCTAATAGAGCAGCGCCATTGAAAGTGACGATTTGGTTAGCGGCACACCTAGGGGTAGGGTATTCCTGCGTGTATTGGTTGTGTTTACGCTAAGTTAACTGAAAAATATTTAAGAAAGTTTTGATCAACCATGCTCGGTTTGCAATCTGGTAGTTTCAAGTTTAATAAAGGGGCTTGAATCATTATCATATTTTCATTAAAAGAAGAAACTGTTTCAGTGAAAATAGATTTTTCCGAAGAAATGCTGAATTTAATTATATTCCTTTTCAGGAACACAAATGTGTTTGGCCGTTAGCAAACGTAAAAACTTCGGTTTAATGCAATTCCTTTTAAATGAAAATGATATTTCTCTCAGTGCAAAAACACATTTTTTTTTTAAACTTCACAGAAAAAAGCTGATTTAGGTGAATCAAGCAAATTTTGTTCAACGCAATTAAATTATTTCTTCCTATACCGACAAACAAAGTTTTAGTTCATTGAAACAAATAATTTTGTTGTCCATATTTTGTAGTTCTAAGTTAATGTTTTATTAAATTAGCTGTATAATTATTTGTTGCAAGTATATAAGAAATAATAGTTGCGTTAAAGAATTTGTTCAAAAAACTATTTATCTGTTAAGTAAACAATATATCATCCTTAATATTATATTATTTGTAACAATTTCTTTCATTACAGAATCAATAATTTTTGTTTATGTTGTAAATTATGTAAATTTTTAGGATAGAACCAACAAGTATATTTATAATGATAATTCTCGTTTTGTTGAAATAAAATCCAATTGAAGTTTTAAGAATTTAATGAATGATTTACCAATTATTTATTCATGAAATAATGTTTTTCCTTAAAGAATTAATATAGTTGTTGAAACTATCAAAATTGTATATGATAATAAATTATAAGTACTTAATATATTTGTAGTATTTTCGCTAGCTTACTTAGCATCGTACAAGAAATGATTAATTTGAATGGATTAAATTATTTGGTCTATAGTTATTTCATTTGTGCATAGCTAATATGTAGCAATAATTCAAATGATCCATATTTTATGGTATGAAACATTTTGGATGGAAGCTTGATATAAACGAAAAATAACAAATTATATTCTGATGAAAGATAGTGGAGCTAGCGGTCGCTTGAAAAGAAATGTTCGCAAAAGTTAACAACAACAAAATAACAAAAATATTCTCCCGTAATTTATTAATAAAATATATTTGTATCATATGTTTTTTTATTGCTTTTTTGTCAAAATTTCGTATTGTTTAAATGACGAAAACAAGTTTAGGACCAAATGGATTCGTTTTGATCAGTATTACAACAAATGATGGGGATTTTATTTTTAATTTGGAATACGCTAAAGGGGCATTCAATACGTTAAAGGTTTTTCAGAGGTATTTTTTTTCAAGAATATCCAGAATAAGGCAATAAAAATAAAAATGCGCACAAGTCAAAGCTGAAGGTGATACGATTTTTTAATTGTTATTTTGTCATTAAATTATTTGTAGTAAATGCACGATTCTCCTTCATTTGGGAATATTACTATAGAGGTATAATTTTCCCTGGTAAACTTACGCCTCTAAAGTAATATTTACCAGACCTCAAGGAATATTCCACAAGCATGTGAAAGATCTCCTATAGGTGTAAATTTACTCCAGAAATAAGAGGTAGTGTTGCAACAATAGGAGGCAACTCCAACAATAGGAGTTGCACCCTATTGTTGGAGTAATTTTATCCCATTTTCTTTTAGGGTATATTTATCACTGCCTCTATAGTTAAGGCGTGGTCAGTTATTAAGTATTTTATTTATCGTTAAAAAATAATTAGTTATTAAACACATACAGTTTTAAAGATAATTACTGCGTATCCAAAATGGCCCCTTCGGGCTAAAATATATTGTTATTGTGCATAATTTTTAACACACTGCAGATTTCTTTGGCATATTCTTCTGAAGACAATATCAAAACCTCAATAATACTAAACATTATTATTAATGGTATATATGTATATTTTATTTTCCGATTTTACTAAGTTTTTCTTGAAAAAAAATATTTTACTTAACTTGACATCTTATTAAAAAAAAGTAATTAAAATTATCCGTTGAAACTGTAACAGTTTGAATTATATTAAAATAGCTCGACCCAAAATGAAAAATAAATACCTAAACCAATTGTATTATGCAAGACAACGGTAACATCAACAGGCACCTGACTGTTGCTTATGCACTGACCGGGTATCTATTAACTTTGTAGACATTCTCGATTGAAAAACACACATTCCTTCTCCCACAGGAAAAAATAATCAAAATAAAGTAGTGTGTCTAGTATATAAAAGAATCTTGCGCGTAAATGTTCGCGATATTTTGTTTCGGGTTGTTTTTTTTCGTTTAGAAATGTGTCCTTGATCTAAATTACATTTTAACCTTTAAAGAATGCAAGAATACTGAGGTTATTACCGTTACCTAACTGTCTATTATGGACATCTATGGAGATTGTAATATTAATCTCATTCTAATTGAACGTAGCGTAGCGCAGAAGCATGCGGCGAAATATTTCTTATGAGTTAACGTTCATACGTTAATTAGTATCACGATTCTGGCATATATATCAACTCATATATCTTTTATAATATTTTATAGTATCTTACCACATTGTTTTAAATGCTGGCAAGATGTTTTATACAGAGAAAAAAAATAACCGAACAACTTTTGTTTTGGAGAAAGTAAAACATGTACCCTATTTTTTAATGTATTTATTCGTACGTCACNGAAATCACCCAGATGGCGATTAAAATGCTACTTTACAAATAAACACGATCGTCCAACGTCGATACGAACGCATGACGTAATTTGCAATAAAGTCCAGTGATAAATAGGCTGTGGTAGAAGGTGAGAAGCATGATCTGACAACGGGCACGGTTTAGGGCCCGAGATGTCTAGTGACGCAGAGACTCGCACATGGTGATGTAGAGAAGTCCGTCCCTTGCCGGGAGTATCTATCAGGAATTCGAACGTATGATAGCAAGGTATGACGAGGATGTTGTCAAGACGTTGATGCCGTTGGTGGTTAATGTGCTGGAGTGTTTGGACGCCGCGTATCAGACGAATCAGGTATTAAAATTTGGGGATATCCATCGGCGCTGTTTATTTGAAATTATTATTATTAGGAACATGACGTTGAATTAGAATTGTTGCGTGAGGATAACGAGCAGTTAGTCACTCAATATGAGAGGGAAAAAGGTGCTAGAAAGGCTTCGGAACAGAAACTGTTGGAATATGAGGACTCGGCAGAAGGTAATTTGTTTTTGTATTAAATTATTAACTTAAGGTATCTAAATAATCTTTTATTTTATATTACAATATCAACTTCCCTTTTGTTTGTTTGACCTTGAGGATATAAACTTCCTAATGGCTTATCTTATTTTATGGTTTGATATATTTATGATAGGATAATTATCTGATTCATGTGTGTTTCCTTAAGTTTCATTGAACAAAATCCTATGTCGTTATAGACTAATACTTGGCAGTATATTATTCATCTGATTATTCTAGTAATAGGAGATAGGAGGCACTCATTAATTATGCTTCACATTGTGGCAATTAGCATTTGGTATTCTGATAAGAGTTCAAAGTATTAACTATTAATAGAGTCTTGATATTTACAAATTACTTGCATTTATGCATGCAGTATGTAAACAGTTACTTTCTATTTCTTTGCAACACACAATAAGTGTGTGTAAAAAATTATATCATATGCAATAGTAACAAGTATGATACAAGATGCAACACTTTCTAATTTAAAATATATCCAAGTTATTCCATTTCAAATAATGAAACTAAAATAAGTTGTTATTAGAAAAAAATAATCAAATTTAATTTTTTTGATATGTACAGGGTGGGCCAAATTCGACACTTTTAATAGGAAACTTATATTTCTCAAGGAATTAGAAAAAATCTGATCTATGCTTCTGGGAGCTCGATTTTAAAAAGAAATCGTTTGGTGAAGTCCGTATTTTTATATCTTCCGTAATATAAGAGATACAGAGCGTTTTCGTAAAATATGCAATTTTTAAAAACCCTTGTAACTTTTTAATTTGTGAAAATGCTTGATTTATATAAGAACTTTATTAGGGCACTTTTTGAAGTAGAATTCAATGCTCTAATTTGTTTTTTTTTAATTCGTTTTTTTTTTGAGATATCAAGACTTGTGTTTTTTTTATATGGAACACCCTATATATTTTTACACTATTCAAAAGCACATAAAATTGCCTTTAATATGATATAACACACTTGATATTTTATTTAAAGGATTTTCAAGATATTTGATTTTTGTTTGCAATTTAACAGTATTTCAAGATGGCTCTGGCTGTAACTAAGCAATGCGCGTATTTGTTTTTTTTATTTCTTTATTTTTTTGTTTGGCCGTGGATGCTCGTAAATAAGCAAATAAAAGATATCTATAAAGCAGAAAAAAAGTGGTTTTAATATTAAATGTTAGAAATAACAAGTCCAACAAACTAAGGAAACCATTAATAGTATTATTGATACTATCGTTGTAAGGATTAATGGTGGGATTCTTGTGCGTATTTTGTAGCACTTGTAAGGTTATTTATAAGTCTGTAAGCATCCTTAATACATGTTTACAGTTTTTGCAGATAATCTTTTAGACGCTACAATATGCATAGAATTCCACCCTAAGGTGTTTATTTTGTAGTGTATTCAACTTTTTTTTTTTAATTTATCATGGCTAAATTAAAATCAGCTGGTTTCTAAAATTCTTATAGACATATTTGAACGAAATATTTACAGAATATACCTCTATATAAAAAACAAAATACGTAAGCATTATGAATTATGTAAGTGTTCGATTTGTCCGCCATTCTGTTGTAAACATAATCGACACCGTTTCCTTACATTCTGAACTGAGTTCACCAACTCAAGCGGAGAATAGAGAGTCGAACGCTTGCAAAACTGCAGCCTCTAATTCCTGTCTTGAATTGGAGAATGCTTAAACGCAAGATTTTTATTTTTCCCCAAAGGGAAAAATCCAATGGGGTTAGATCTGGTGACCTTGCCGGCCATATATCGGTCCCTGATTTCCAATCCAATTGTTACGATTGTTGGTTTAAAAACTCATTAATCTCAGCAGCATTGTGAGGGGGTGCTCCGTCATGGCTGGAAGTAACGATTCCAATTGTGTTTAAAGGTATTTCATCTATGAGAGGTTCAATTGAATTGTTGTTAAAATATGGAAATAGCTTTCGGAGTTAAGAAATTATCCTGGCACGGAAAATTCTACCCACACATTGAAACTATATCGTCCTTGGTTTCTCATTTCAATAGTAACATGGGGATTTTCACGCGACCAAGTATAAGAATTATATCTGTTAAAAATTCCCGCACTGCTTACGTTACATTCATCCGTCCATACACAGTTTAGAGCAAAATTATGATTTTCTTCACATTTTCCCAAAAAACCATTGACAAAAGTAATGCACTTTCCTGTCCGATTTTTCTATATTTAGGTTTCATTCTATACTTTTTAAAATGCGCCTGCCGATGTTCTTGCTAAACCGTTTTTGTTGCCATCTCGCGACTGGAATGTGTTGGGTTATTTACAGTTTCCCCCCAAAACGGCAATTTCCTCTAATTCTTTGTCTCTATTTTGCAGCCACATATATTTTTAGGTCTCGGTTTTTGAGAGGATCCAAAATTTATTAAATTTTTCTTTAACCTAGTGAACATGTCTCTGAATGGTTGTTGTCTTTCAGGATATCGTTCATAGTAAATATTACATGCAGCTTCCGCATTTTCACCTGCTTCTATAAAACACTTTAACATGTCGTTTTTTCTAGTTTTCATACATTTTTTGGAATCTTGAATATAAAACCACCAGTAACATTCATTCAAACTGACATTCAAAATATTTTGACAATCTTAAAACAAATACGCGTATTGCTTAGTTACAGCCAGAGCCACCTTGAAATACTGTTAAATTGCAAACAAAAAATCAAATATCTTGAAAATCCTTTAAATAAAATATCAAGTGTGTTATATCATATTAAAGGCAATTTTATCTGCTTTTTGCAATTAGTGTCAAAATATATAGGGTGTTCCATATAAAAAAAAGATAATGTCAAAGATAATATGCATTGAATTCTACGTCAAAAAGTGTCCTAATAAAGTTATTATATAAATCAAGCATTTTCACAAGTTAAAAAGGCACAAGGGCTTTTGAAAATTGCATATTTTACGAAAACGCTCTGTATCTCTTATATTACGGAAGATGTAAAAATACGGACTTCACCAATCGATTTCTTTTTAAAATCGAGCTCCAGAAGCACAGGTCAGATTTTGTTTAATTCCTTCAGAAATATAAGTTTCCTATTAAAAGTATCGAATTTGAATTAATTAATCTTGAAAATTAATAATTTTCAATGTGTTTTTCTGCAGAATTATTTGTCTACTGTTTCTCAAATTTTATTTTAAATTAGACTATTTCATTAATCCTCATAAAATATGACGATATTGAATATTAATAGATATATTCAGTATGAAATATTCATCATTGTACAGCCGAGAGAAAAGAATTAGCCGCCAGATTGGAAGCTCTCGAGAGCATTGTCCGCATGCTCGAGATCAAGCACAAGAATTCCATGGAACATGCGGGGAGATTGGAGGAACGCGAAGGGGAACTTAAAAAGGAATACTCCAAATTGCACGAACGTTATACCGAACTGTTTAAGACCCACATGGATTACATGGAACGGACCAAATTGTTACTTTCCGGGGCTCAATTGGCGAACGAGAGGAATGAATCGAACAGATTAAACTCAAACAGGATGGGTCTGTATCGTAGTTCGGGACCGATCTCTATAGGTTTTGCGTCCTTAGAAGTGACGGAGGGAGTCGATAGCGAATTAATTTCACCCATTAGCAGTAGTCATTCATCGCCTAGGTAAATTTTCAACTCCAATCGATCTAATCAATTTATACCTGTTTATTTGCGATATTCAACAGTTTACATAGCGAAATCGGTAACACAAAAGACAATATACACACCGCGGAAAAAGCTCAAGAAACCGACACAGTGAATTTGGAAAATAAGAGTGTCATAACATCGCCAATCAGTCCGCAAGCTCCAACGAAGGCTAACAATCACATCGGGAGAGTGCATACCAGAAAGGAGGAACGTAGCGGTAATACGTTATATCAAGAGCTTAGCTTCCAAGTAAGTGCTATATCGATGAGTCTTTTCAATGTTTTACACGAGCAATTCCATGTGTTTTCGTTTAGGATGCGGATGCTCTAGCCGATATGGATGATGGAGCTGATATTACGGGTAATTAATCTTTAACTAGTTGTGATTTGTCGCAGATTATGTTTACAAATCGGTTCTCTTACTCGTAGGTGGTTGGGTACATCCCGGAGAATACGCTTCGTCAGGTAAAGAATGTTCCGTTATGCGAGCACTAATATTCATGCCAATTCATTGCCTGATTTGCATGTCTGCGCATTGAACTAACATCGTAAATATTTCCATTCAAGTTCTAATAAGCTGTTTTTCTTGTTTTTTAATGCTGCTTTGTTCGGACTTCACACTCGCAGTTAGTGACAATTTTTACGGTGAGTACGTTATTTAATATTCGAGCATCATTTAACACATTATTGTTCGATACTTAAGTTTTTTATTTTTAGGATTTGTTTTTATTTTTTTTTTAGGGAAGACATGTCAAAATTTGCAATTTTGAGGTTAATTATAGGTTTGTTCGCTGTGCAGTCAGAAACTATCCACAACTGAACGACGCATGCGTAATAACAGCTGTGCGTTCGCAGTGCAACAATTTCGTATTTCGACCGTTGGTAATTTAAAATTTGGTGTTCGCACACTGTCAAAATTTAGTCAGTGACAGTTTGTGATTAATCCCGAAAGTTCACGGATTTCTTATGGATTTTAAACTCGCTCATGTGCACTAAACGAGAGAGATACACTGCGCCGTGTGCTCCGCCGGCTGACATATAAATTCCAATTGCTGGACACAGATGGCAGTAGTGTCGGCTTTGGATGTGTTCGCAGAGCAAATTATCAAACTAATTTCAAACTACAATCCCTTTTTGAATCATGCGCATTGGAAAAACCGAAATAGTTTCCAATTAAGTTCTGATTCGCACAGCGAACAAACCTTATAATAACCGTATTAGACAACTTGGAAACTACTTACATTTTATGGTTTATCATAGATAATTCAGTTTTACTGAAAATTTGTGTTAATTTGATTTCGATAAATAGGTTTTAAAATTGTGTCTAGACATAAATTAGATTATTTTTTTCTGCATCATTTTATCATTCTCCATTTCTACATCTAGTCACATCTTTACTAACATTAACGGCCGGTTTCATAATGAAATTAAAGTGCCTTCAAGATTTAAAGTGGACTTTAACTTCGAAAATCTGTTTCATAATTTCACTTTAACTTTAAAGTGGGCTTTAAAGGTCCTTCAAGTTAAAGTCTATATTTTGCGGCTTTACCTCGTAAAAGTCAACTTTATTTTCACGCGCAGGCGTATAACCAGGTACAACCAACAAAGCAGAGCGACAGCAGTTTTAAAGTGTGTAAACACATGGTGTAAACATAACCAAAGATACTGCACTGTTTTGTATTACTGCAACACTTTTTATATCTTGTCTTGTGTCAACGCACCTTTGCTATCTTCAAAATGAATATAGTAGGAACAAGTTCGAGTACATCATCACATGAGGGGGTAGAAGTGGTTGTAAGAAGGCGAAAAGTGTATAGAAATAGAGAAGGCTGTTTCAATAAATACAACGAATTTTTGCTGAAATTGGTAGATAATAATAATAATATTCTTTATTGTCCAGCAGAAAATATTCCAATTAAAGGACAAATATAGGAAAAAGTAAAGTACAGCGTTCGATAATAACAATAATACAGTAATAATACAAACGAAAATGAAAGAAAAAAGAGAAGCATTATTAGTATAAGCTAAAGCCATTTTACAAAATTAAAGTTATTCAGATCTGATCTTTTTACTTTTATCGCACATTTCAATTCTTAATTGATTCCAATAGGAAACAAATTAGATGTAATAAAATTTACAGTCGTCAAATTCAGGTAAACCACGGGACTAGACCACAATAGACTGTGAAAATTAAGCGCGCAAAAGTGTCGGTACGACCAACATAAAACAGATAAATAGCAAAAATTACTATGAACTAGTGTTCCCAACATTCAAACATTGCATTCAACTTGACTTTTACTAAAGTAGGATGCCATTGTCTTTATGAAACGCAGCAAGTTTAAAGTGACTTTAAAACCGACTTTAATTTAAAGCTGACTTTACTTAAAGGTACTTTAACGTTTCGATTATGAAACCGGGCGTAATTTCACTATAACTCATCAATCTCATTTAAATTAAAATAAATCCATCTTCCAATTGCAAATTTGTATTAATAAGGGGCTTTTGCGTATACATAAATGCATGCTGCATTATTTTGTTTAATACACACTACAATTTCGTATATAATTCTACCGCTTTCGCATTCTCATTATCAGTTTTCATGCTCTTCCCCTAATAGCCACATTTAAATTTCCCGCAATTATTCTTAGTAACTTCAACGTTGATACATAAAATTCCCCACCATTTTGTATTACATTAATAGTTTAAGTAGTAAAAGCCTTTACGTTGAATTCAGTAAAATTGTGGCGGGAAATTTAAATTTGGCTATTAGGGTCAGTTAATAATTATTCCTTTTTTTTTTTAAAGTAAGCACCTAAGCGCTGCATTGATTAAATAACTAAAGAAAAAAAACGCATTAGGAAGCTTTAATCGGAAAAATATTTTTCTAATATGAATTTTCCATTTAATCCTGTTTTATTAGAGAAATGTAAAAAAGAATTCGATTTTTTTGTGATTGTTTGTAATCTAGTTTCTGCATAAAAAAAAAACTCCCTTTCCTTGTCCAATGGAAAAATCGTTTTCTGTGGTGAAGACTTTCATGTGTGATTATTCAGTAACATAAAATTATTCATTACGCAGATTGAATTTTAAACAGGAATAAATAAAAAAAGCATTTGATCGATTTTGAGTAAATACTGTATACGTTTTCTTTTAGAATTTCTTTACAAAACTAGCAAAAGATGCCTAAGTAAATTTCCCAATAAACCAAATTCAAATTTCCCGCAATTATTTTTAGTAACTTCAACCTTAAAGTATGAAATTACCTACGATTTTGTATTAGATCAATAGTTATTTGAATACCTTTAAGTTGAAGTTACCAAATATAATCGCGGGAAATTTGAATTTGGTTTATTGAGTTGTATCCATAAAAGTAAAATAAACTCAAAAATACATTCTACAGTGATACATAAAGTAAATAAAAAATTATTATTCAATGCTTTAATAAAAAATTTCTGCTACAATTTTAAGTGTTAAATTTATATAAATTTATTAATAATAGACTGTTAGAAGTAATTATAAGAATAACGGGGAATCTACACACTTTTATTTATCACTGTAGAATGTATTTTTGAGTTTATTTTACTTTTATGAATAAAAATTTTGCCAGTTTTCTATAACCCTTAAAAAATTGTTACCACGTCTTAAGTTTTTGTCGGGGAAAGTACTTCTAGTTTGCCGCCAGTATATCGGTATGAATGTAATCTTTACAAAAACAAATATGCAAATATATCTTTAATCACACAGACTAAACACAACAGCAAAATCATTCCATGTTTATACAAACATATATACAACATGCATTAAGTAAGTGTATTATATAAGCTCAATACATAATATACATCCTGTTTATTGAGTTTTAAATCAAACAGAGAAACGACTTAATCTTATATCAACCTTATGAAAGATAGGTCGGTTTAGAAAACGCTTTTTGCATCCAAAAGAGAGGAGCTTGCGAATTTTGTGCTTCATATTGTTGTCTTTACAAAAAAAATAATAATTGTAGGAAATTTTAATACCACTTAATGCTTAATGGGAGGTGGCTTAAATATAATCTATTTTCTCGTCGTGTGTATTAAAATATACCAGTCATTATAATGTCGGTAATTTCGCAGGTATGGGTAAAGAAGTGGAGAACCTCATCATGGAAAATAACGAACTGCTAGCAACGAAGTACGTACACAATTCTCTCTATCGCATCTTTATTTAATCGTATTTAACGTATTGCTTCTTTGTTTCTCGCCAGGAATGCTCTGAACGTAGTCAAAGACGATTTGATTGTGAAAGTGGACGAACTCACCGGCGAATTGGAAATCCTACGGGAGGAAATCACCACGCTGAATCTTTCCAGGGAGAAGTTGCGAGAGAGGATGTCGGAGCTGGAGGAGGAACTGAAGAAAGCCAAGGAGGCGAACGAGACTAAAGCGGAAGCGGACGAAGAAGCAGACGTGCCGATGGCGCAGAGGAAACGTTTCACCAGAGTCGAGATGGCCAGGGTGTTGATGGAACGAAATCAATATAAGGTAAAACGTAGTGTTGCGAACTGACTGAATTGAAAATGCAAAATGAATTAATAAAAATGAAAAATTAAATTAGCTAGCTCAACGGATAAAAATTTTAAAAGGACGCAAAAGAACAATTAACCTCAGAGTTACCCTCGCGAATTAAAACTTGAATCTAACCACGAAAAGTAAATTGTGAGTGAAAGAAATCTGACTTTCTTAATTACCCGTAAAATTGAAAAGGTTCAATATAAAATAAAAGAACAGAATTTTGAATGACGTTAATTCACAATCAAAAATTTATTATAAAAAAAAAAAGAAAAAAAAAATGTTAATTACAAATTTTTGCAGAAAAAAAAACATGAACAGAGGGTTCTGGTCGAAATTAAAAACTGCTCGAGATTCTAAATTACAATAGGACAATGCTAATTCCTATATCAACGCAAAAGACAAATTAGTTCAGGAAGATAATTCTTTTTTTCACTAAAATCCACGTGGTATCAAATTACAATAAAATAAATTCGGGGAACACCAAAAATTTACAAAAATGAAAACTAATAGCAAGAATAATGCTACTATTCACCCAACCCGAGGTGATTAATAAAATAAAAGTGAAGCAGCAAACTAGAAAACCAAAAAATGAACTCTTTAAAATTATAATGAGAAAAAAAAAAAACCTAAAATCTATCTTCCTGCACGAAATAATAAATGATCTTATATCTAAATTGTGTACACAACAATATAATAACAATTATTATATAGCGAGTTCCTTGATGGACAAAATAAAATGCAATATAAGCGAAAAAATCTTTAAATCAAAAGTATTAACAAAATGGCAGCAATGAATTTAAAAATTTACGTCTACTCACGTTTGCGTCTATCGAGGAACTAGTTCCAACAATCTCGACCTCTGCGTACAGCGAAGCCGCACACAGATCAATCAGTCCGCCAACGGACAAAATCACAAAACATAATAACATAAACTATACAAGTGAACGCAAAACATTTAACTGAATGAAATTAATTTAAAACGACTGAACAGTTAACAAAATAAATCATACAATCAAT
Source organism: Protaetia brevitarsis (assembly GCA_004143645.1). Lineage (NCBI taxonomy): Eukaryota > Metazoa > Arthropoda > Insecta > Coleoptera > Scarabaeidae > Protaetia > Protaetia brevitarsis. The sequence continues at coordinate 1,109,561 of RXPK01000074.1, forward strand.
TCATTAACTAAATCTTATACAAAATAAAATATACATGTGTGAAAATTTGCTCGAAACATTGACAAAGGCTGAGCGGAGTAAACATGACAACATCTGAATTTGCGAAAACCGGGGCGCCAGTCCACAGCAGTAGGTTTTTTTTTTTGATCAGCTTAATTCAGAACCTAATTGGCAACTATTCCAATACGTGTCATTCAAAAAAAAAAAAAGAAACAGCATTGAGGAAAGGAATTGTCAAAAGACACAGCCGTACATCCATTTGTGAAACCGAAAAGGAATCCGGCCACTAGATGGCTTCTTATCGATGTGAGAGAATAGAAAAAGATGCATATATGGTACGATTACTCCTATTTAATTGTGTCTCTTTACAATTCCTTCACCCGTTGATTGTAGCTTAAAATTGGTTTCATTTCTAATGTTGTTTCGGGCGCACATACAAAACCGCTAGAGCTGCCATCTATGTACATTAACTCAAATCACTTTTTTTTAAAAACGTAGTTTTTTTCACATTGTTGTTCTAAATAATGTCGTAATTTTCTTATGTGCGTGCTTGATAATTAATTGGCAGCACCGGATAAATTTTAAAAGCATAAAATTTAATCCATTAAATTTATATTTAAAATTTAATAAGTGGGTTATAAAATTTCTTTTGTATTTTAATATTGTAAAGAATAGTTTTGATTTCCCACCTTCTAGAGATGATTGTTTATTCTCTGCTAAAAATACTGATTAGCAAATAACTAAGCACTACTAAAAATTACCTATTACCTAAACTAATTCACTTAAATCCTACTATTTATTTTCACCCATTTATTTCCACTATTAGCTTATTTCGCTCGTAACTCTCGCTACGGCTTTTCTAATAGCGCTCTCCAATACAAACTGACTCGTCCTCGCTGGCGCTACAATGTATAGTCGAAAAGTAATTAAAGAAATTAATCAGAAATCGAAGCTATTTATTAATTTTATTCTATCCGCTACTAGCAACTGCAGTCTGTTAGAGTTCCATATCTTCATGAATAAATAAAAGAAACAAACATTTCGTAATTATTAATATGTAAATTCCCAGAGAATTGGTGTATTGTTAAACTCAACGTATAAACTCTTTATTAATAATAATACACAGCACTTTACAAATACTATTTATTATTCGACCTTATTATACTGTGGTTCTTCACCAACTAACTTTTATCCTTGAACCTATATGTCTCTAGTTTGTTTACATTAGGGGAAAGGCACTCAGACACATTCGTATCGCTCACATCCCGTACGTAGCCCTCTTTCTTTCTCGCACGAGATGTTGTCATCTAATAGTATATATAAAATCAGAGAGAAAAAAGAAAACAAATTTCAATCCTATTTATTCAAGTATTTATTGCAACATGTTTCGGTTTTACAACCATCATCAGGCAACTATAAGATTGAAATTTAGGTAATTATTAAATTATTTACTATTAATTTAAAATTTTTAAGAATTAAAATTTAAAGTTTAGAAATTCAAATATAAAATTAAAAATTAAAAATTTTGTAAATATTTACAATACAGCTATCGATAGAAAAATACTTACTAACGTCAAATCTTCGTTTTTATATAAATATTTAAAGGTTGGTATACCATTCACTGCTTGGGCGTGCGTAGTGGATCTACTCGGCATAGCTTCTGTTTAGATACAAGCAAGAAATTCTAGCTGAAGTTAGTATGCAATCCAGTTTAGATTTTTTTCTAGACGAAAAAAGTATAATGTAAATCTAGCTTCATATTTTTTTTTTTTTTTAAGAAACCTGTCCCTTTATTTTTAGAATTTCAAAAATTCTTAACTTCAACCATCAGAATTCATGACTTCGATCAATGGTTGAAAATAAATGTCAAGTTATGTGCTAAATTTGTCACCGAATTGTCCACAATAAAAAAAGAACATCTAAAACCGATGGAACAGAAAAACAATATCTGATTCTAATTCTAACGAAATAACCAGTTCATAAGATCTTACGTTAAATGTAAGGTATACGATTTTTTTTAATTGTTCGGTAAAATTGTTATAAATACGGTAATTTTTTTTGGTTTTTCATTACAGACCGGTAATTCATGATTTTTGAGTTATAATTGTTAATCATTCAGGAGGAAGGTAGGAATAGGGGGGTAGGGGGGAGTAGGAGGAGCTTCCACCAGGAACAGCTTGCATCTGCTTATAGTTGTCAAACTTGTAAAAGGAACACGAATATTTTAATTATTTATAATCTATATTTCAACTATTTTTATATTTTTTTTAATTAAATTATATTTGTTAAAATAAGTATGTATAATATTTAAAAACTTTAATTTACATCCAACTGCTTTATAAAAAGTATTTATTTGTGTTATATGTTTACAATTAATTATTTATTTATATTTATTTATAATACTTTATATTTCATTCGACTGTTTTGTTGTCCCGCGTACAGGCCTTATATACAGTTTATTTCTTAAAAGAGTTCACAAATTTTCAAGGGTAACAAGTTACTGCCTAATAAAATATTTTTTTTTCTAAACTCTACAGTACGTTATTCAGATATTTTACCTATAAGTTTGGTTCATTTGTCTTCGTTAACATTAAAAAAATAGAGAAAATGTCTGAACAATGTTTTGCGTAAAGAAAATTTAAATTTTTTGGGTTTTTAGAGGCGTTGAACCTATCCCTACCCAAAAAAAAAGATTACGTATTTTTTTTAATAACAAAAACAAATTCTCCACATTTATGCCAATCTGTATCGTTTATTAGGAGAGATTCATGGAACTGCAGGAGGCGGTCCGCTGGACGGAGATGATCAGGGCGTCGAAGAACGACTCAGCCTTCGACAAGAAGAACAAGCAGAGCATATGGAAGTTTTTTAGCAACCTATTCAGCAGCGGCGACCGGCCGTCCCGGAGTATGCTCGCCCCCCACCTGCGTTACCAGGCGGCCACCAATCAGGTCGCGCCCGGAGTCAGGGCCCTGCCACGTTCTGGGCAGGGTTTTTTAGACACGGAATTGGGTACGGAATTGTGATCTGTTTAGTTTACTATCTACTGTCAATTGTCTGTGATATTTTGTGTAGTAGTCTTTTTCGTACGGTATGAAGTCCGCGTGGCACACGGAATAAGTCTTATATAGTCGTAGGTGAATTGATGATTCATACAAAACGTTAAAGTAATGTTATTCTAATGTCGGGAGGAGTTATTTTACCTCTTTTTTGTTGTGACTAGCGTCTTTAATAGGTTTACGCTAAAATGAAAATACAACTTTTCAACTGATTAAGACAAAATACAAGAGTTATACAACAAACAGGAAGAATGTTCCTTAATTGCGGATAGCCGGTAGGTGAGGTGAAGCGGGTGGCTTCGGTGTTGGTCCGTAAATTCCGTTAAAAGAGTTGCGATGCGGAATTCGCGAACAATCTCACCCTAAATAAGTAGGCCCTGTAAAGGGACACAACCAGATATTACTAAAGCTTTTGACTTGAAGCTTTAGACAAAAAAAACAATACGCTTACCAACGACCTAAAGTGGAGACGTGACGCAATGTCGAACGATAAACACGTTCGTTCGACAAAACAAAGTTCGTGTAAATGACGTTCCCAATACCAGATGGCGGCACAAAGTTTAAAATTCAATTTAATTCAAAAAAGAAGACCATAAAGTAAGAGAACTACGGAATACAAAGTATACAATATTTCAGATTTCATATTTGTATTGGTACGGCGTCTTTAATAGGTTTACGATAGCAACCAATCGGATGCGATTTATCTCGAATAAATCACTAGGCCAGTTGTCGCAGTGATTATATACAAGTAGACAAACCCAGTTTACAGGAAAAGTGTTGCTAGAAATCCTAGATGCCTAGGGAGTATATATAAATAAATTCTATAATATAACTTTCCGTCAATAGATAGCACTACTTTACAAAAATATTTCTAAAATGTGTTATCTATTTAAGTTGGTACTGTTTTTTTTTTGTTTACGTTTTAAAGTCAACTTACGCGCGAAGCATATACACTATTTCCAAAAATTGTTACGGAGTGCCGGCTAATAGCAACTCCAGTCGTAAGTTTCGGGAAAGGTTGGATCAAAATGAAAATACAAAAGATTACATTACGTTATCTGCTGATTAAGGCGAAATACAAGAGTTATCGTTACGTTTTCAACTGATTAAGACAAAATACAAGAGTTATACAGCAAACAGGAAGAATGTTCCTTAATTGCGGATAGCCGGTAGGTGAGGTGAAGCGGGTGGCTTCGGTGTTGGTCCGTAAATTCCGTTAAAAGAGTTGCGATGCGGAATTCGTGGACAATCTCACCCTAAATAAGTAGGCCCTGTAGTAAAGGGACACAATCAGATATTACAAAAGCTTTTGACTTGAAGCTTTAGACAAAAAAAAAACAATGCGCTTACCAACGACCTAAAGTGGAGACGTGACGCAATGTCGAACGATAAACACGTTCGTTCGACCAAACAAAGTTCGTGTGAATGACGTTCCCAATACTAGATTGTGGCACAAGATTTAAATTCAATTTAATTTAAAAAAGAAGACCATAAAGTAAGAGAACTGATCCGCGCACTTGGCGGACAACAAAATGCCTATAAAAGATACTCTTTGCTGGATCCAAATTCTATCTTGTAGAATACAAAGTATACAATATTTCAGATTTCATATTTGTATTGGTACCACGATTATTGGTTAGATGGCGCTGCTACATGTAATCTCTTTGGGTCAGCTCCAATCTTAATTTGAACATGAAAGCGACATCTGTCGATAACTTAAATAAAATAAATTTCGCTTTTCTGTGAACTTGGTTAATCTTCTTGCATATCTAGTCACTGCACTAGTGCTACAGTAACTACAGGAAACATTTAGTGGTTTTACGGTTGTCACGTTAAATAAATAATCATGAATGTGACAATTTTAAGATGAATATGTATTAGGCACTTCAAAGAAAACCCGATATTATAAATTTCACTGGTATTTTGAGTGTAATTCCACAAATAGATGCATTCAAATGTGCAACGAAGATTTATAACAGTAGTGAAATATTTATTTATTTTGCAGAGGAAATATATTACATTTTGATTACTAGTTTGTTAGAAAATATTGAACTAAAATTGACATACGTAAATCAACAGTTTTATTTATATTCTAATTATTTTTACATGTACAGGAAATATTAGGGCCGCCTAACACATATTCACATAGCACCAACCACTATTTAATTCCCTATATTATTAAGTTTCTTTTATTAAAAAAGACACTCGTTTTTTTCAAACTTAAATTTGCTTTTTTAAACGTACCTTATGAAATTAGTGTTTTGTGTATTATAGCAATACTTGTAGCGAAATGATACTGGTATGCTGTTTAACCCAAATCTTTCTTTTAATTTGTTGTGTTAAATCTCATACCTTCGGTAGTTTTTAAATTTTATTAGTGACAGATCTCGTTTTTAACTGTCAGTACCAACTACATAGACTGGGGAGAATGTTTAGTTATTCGACGTTGCTGCGCTATAATGCGTGACTAATAGATGGCGTTTGACGTAAATGTAAAAGTTTTTTTTTTTTTTAATTTTCTTAACTTTAAGCAGAACTCCTACCTAAACCTATTACACGCAATTTAGTGAATGGTGGAGCTGTTTTCGATATGCGTCATCAATTCTTTGTCTATTTTCTATACCGTGGTACACCGGCGACGAATTGAAACTTACCAACCTCAAGCTAAAATTCTGCACGTGTTTTATACACTATTACATTGTTATGGTGTACGCGGTATAACAAGTTGCAACTTTTCAAATCCCATTTACAACAACGGTCACAATTTACACAAATACTTTACATCCATGAAATTGATATCCTAAAATATCAGTTATCTAATAACTCAATTGGAGTCCCGCAGGGTACAATTCTAGGCCCTCTCTTATTCACAATATTTATTAATGATTTACCGCGTCACATAGCAGATCAAGTAGCATTTTATACAGACGATACCGGTGTCATCATTGTAGATTCAACAATGGAATAACTCTTATACAATTACCATAGGATATTACAAATGATTTCATATAATAAATTAATTATAAACATTGATAAAACAAATTATTAATATTTGAGTGTACAGATAGCAACTTTGACGATAAGAAATAGAGATTTGGCTAAATTCAGCAATTTATTTCAGATTTTATAAAATACATCAGCGATTTTAACAATATACATATTCAAAAAGAAAAAACATTTCAACAATTTCATACTCATCTATAGTTCATTATTTTTAATTTCATATTCCTGATCGCCCACATAGAAGACGGAGTTTGATTATATTTAACGAATTTAAAAATTTAATGTCGTATCTACCAACCAAAATCAAAACATTCTATTTGAATGAATCATCAATTCGCCTACAGTTTAAAACAGTCTTTGTAATCTGGGGGTAGTTCTTAATAATCGGCAGTTCATTCATCAAATAAGAAAACAATTACTTGATGGGTATTCTATCTATCTATCGAGAAAACCTGTGCCATGATAGGATTCGAGACATCTTAAATGGATATATGTAAATATGCATTGAGGTAGAGATAGAAAGCAATATCTTTCTGTATGCCGGAACATTCTGTCAATCTCGCAATATTAGTAAAGTTACGAATAGATCGCACTGTGATATATAAACAATCACACATCTACAGTAAGAGGACTTATAGAGTTACATATAGATATATTATAAGAACGAATTCGAAATAAGAAAGCAGTTCCACGTTCTGTACGAGTGAATTTACTTTTATTTGTTGAAATTTTTGCTTGTTCATTTGACATTTGACAGCTGTCAACGTCAAATATAAAAATTCGTATCTTTAGATATAATTTTTGTTAAATTCCCATAATTAATTGATTTTTAATTAATCTTTTACGTTAATATTAAAAAGATTCTCACGTAGGGCATTGCTTTTATAATACTTAAGATAATCTATCTCATGTGATTAAGAATCTTATATAGGTGCTAAATAATAGAAAGGTTTTGGGAAATCTCTTTTGCCCTGATCTCTGATTTGTGACGAATCAATTTCTAGATCTGTCGTCGGAACGTGGAGAAGATTTCATAACCTTACTTTTTAACGTGGACTGACGTTTAGGATCCCGTTCACGATTGGCTGTTTCTGTTTCTCGTAAAATATCTGCGGTACAAATATGTCTTTTGTTTTGTTTATTTATTTCGTGGGGTTATTAAGTTTTTAAAGTTTAGAAGAATAGATCTGCGCGATTTTGTTTTTGTTATCGTAGGTAAAATAATTATAGAATCGTTTTACTAATGTGCCATGGTCGAACTAATCAAAGAGGTTTTCTAGTTTTAATCGTGATTTTTTTTTTATATACATATACGCATTAAGCACATTATGATTGTTTTTTATCGCACAATTACACGTTATGTTTTTCATCTCATGTTTCATTGATTTTTGTTGTGTGTCATTTTTTTATTTATAAATACAGGAGTTGCGCGTAAATCGGTACATTATGTATATAAGAAATTTTACCGTTTTTATAAAAGTTCTCAGTGGAAATATATTACACTAACATTCGCCCAACCTCTGTAATCAGCTGTATTTTCGATTCTCATCATTAGCATCGCCCTTTTTATTGGAGAATACTATGGGCTTAAATTTGGCAGTGTCGCTAAATTTTGTGATTATGATCCCGAGAAAAAAGTACACTTTCAGAACAAATGGCGTTCTAGATTTAAACAAAAAAATGGAAATGATTTGAACTTGTATTGTAAAAATGAGTTTCTTATACAGTGACTGGCATAAATATTGCAACATATGGGAAATATTTTCATTATTAAAACATAATACTAAAAAATTTTTTGGGGAATAAATTTGTGCATGCCTAGGAACCCCAAAATATATTTTGACACACATCACGTGACCACTGGTATGGTGGTACATCTAAAAGATATGCCGTGAATCTGCAAAAAGTGAGGTTAGATGACATGATATCCAAAAAAGTTGCTTAGAAGCTCAATTTTGAGACTGTATATTAAAAATCATAATTTTTCCAAATATTGAACCACATATTTTCATTGTTTTCGTTTTTAGCAGCTCAACTGCAGTGATATTTCTAAATTTTGTTGATACTCAAGCAGTTTTGTCAATTTTTTTTTTTTTTTTTCAAATTTGATGATGCGAGCAATATACTGGTCCCATAAAAATTTAAAAAAAAAATATTCCAACTTCTAAGTTCGAAAAATTCTAATAAGCCAGTTTGGTGGGACACCCTGTATATTTTCGACCTACCATTTATAAGCTAACAATGTTTGCCTTGGTTCGGTGCACAATTGAAGTTTTTAAATTATTTAAATTAATTTTAAATTAAAACAATGAAAAACTACAAGATTGATCCTCACTCACAATCTCAGATTTATTTAATATTAATAAATTATAGCGACTAGTTTTATTAATATTAAAAAATGAATCTGAGATTGTGAGTGAGGACCAATCTTGTAGTTTTTAATTGTTTTATACCATGAACTCACACGCAGACAAACTGGAAGAACTTTTAAAATATTGTTTTTTTTCACACTATATATTTTACAGTAACTACTTTAAGCAAATTTGAAAATTACTATTGCTGCCCCTGGCGGACATGTTGGGCATTAAAAAATATTTTCCCTTACCACATTGGTTAGAGAAATAATTGTTTTCCCATCACTATAATTATTATAAGATTACTACCAATCTCCTGTATTAATGGGACAGTCTGCGTGTATACAGTATAAAAAAGAAGTTGTTAAACAAACTCCATACATCATTGTTTACACTGAGCTATCACTGAATATGTGATATTTGTGCTTTAATAAAATGAGCATTGCATAATTCACCAATTTAAGCGCGAATCCTGTATAGACGGAATGTTATTTATTATCTTTACATAAATAGAACTAGATGATTTACAATTCTGTACCTAAACAAACGAAACCATTGTTACCTTAATAGATAATATTAATAATTAACGCAAATATATGATAAATATATATTACATAAGTTTGTTATTAGAAAAAATATATTATAATTTGACGATTATAGATATGGTGTTTTATTTGTTTCTCTCTCTCTTCGGTAATATTCGTTTATATAGTTTTATAGTGCATGTATTATACTGTGCATGTGATTAGTGTAATCTCCTACTACCTTTGTCTTTTGTACATTAGTAAGAAAGAGCAGACTTATTGACAGTAGATGGTTGTTAGTATAGTAATAGTAAGTAATTATAAAATTTGTAAAATAAAATAATTATTCAAATAAAAAAAAAGTTGACGATTCATCGTGTTGTACCCGTCTTTTTGCAGGCCACAATTCGGAGAGACTAGCTTCTAAGAAGGCGGTGGAGAGGAGAGAACAGTACAGACACGTCAGGGCCCACGTGAAGAAGGAAGATGGCAGATTGCACGCGTACGGATGGAGTTTGCCTGGGAAAATCGTGAGCGAATCCAGGACCGTACACACTGGTAGTGGGGGAGTACCCGTGCCCGTACCAGTGTACTGCAGGCCGTTGGCTGAAACGTCGCCCGGGATGAAGATATGGTGCGCTGCCGGTGTCAACTTGATGGGCGGTTACACTAAAGATGGAGGCTTGATGGTAATTCCCCAAAAGAAAATTTTTTTTTTTATTTTAGTGGTATTTAAAGGCAGCTTGCTATCATACATTTTTCTGTTCAGAAATTATTTTTTCTCTTTCGCATATGCAATGAACATTTTGTGTAACTGTTTTGTAAAAAAAAAAATATCACTCGGTTGTGCAATCAAATATGATGATAAGGTTGGTATCTCTCATATACAGTGTGTGCCACGACGAGCTTCCATTAAAAGTTTATGGAGAAGCAAATAAGTGCGAGATTTAAAAATTTTTGTAGTGAGCCTGTGGGTGTACGTTAGTTTAGCTAAAATATTTTCGACATCCGGTAATGTTCCCTAATATCGGAAGTAGTTACCAACTTTGTTATTTCAAATGGAAAGGTAGTATTTTTATTTCAAATTTGAATTCTACTCTGAATTTTAGGTCAAGTTTATCTAACATACCCTGCACTTAATCTTTATGCTTTACAAGATATTCGCTTTTTTTTAGATCATTTTGTATTATGCAGTGGTACACGAACTTTTAATTTGCTTGCAGTTGGTACAGTGTAATTTTTTCATTTTCATTGTAAATAATATCCACAAAATCGGGTATCTATTTCCAACAAAGAAATTAAGAAATATTAAGCTGACTGCAGGAAGAGAGGGGACAAAAGAAAAAATCTTCAATTTGTGATAACTCATTTTTTTAAATAGCAACCCCTAAGTTTCTCTGCGCCAATCGATTGACCGTCAAAAAATACGTATAAATGTTAAAAACCGTTTTTAGCTGAAATGAATGGTTTAGGAGATATTGCAGAAAAACTGTCGCAGCATAATCATTACGAGTACATGTGTAGATTCTAGGTGGCCATGATTGAACAATGCCAATAACTGTCACCTATAATAAATAAATACCATAGACGATGGCATCAGTATCTTGCTCTTGTTTATTATCTACACAAAATAAGTAACAGAAAATTATAAATATTTATTCAAGAAACAAATGATCAATATATTAATTTTTTTGCAAATATTGTTCAAAAGTTCTACCGCCTTGCCACAGTTTAAACCAAATCAGTTCGGTCATAATATGAGTCATCGCACTACCAGTGTGAAATTGACTATTTCAAAATCTACTTGGTTAGAAGATGGTCACTCGTGAGCAGCTGATTCGCATGTTGATATTTATTTTAACCTTTGTGTTACCTGTGTAAAGCTTTCGTGAAATATTTCGCTGTTGTGAACTTATTATCAAAATTATTATTATTTTAGTTTATATTACTATATTTCCTTTTGCATTAGCCATTGTGATTTGTGTGTTTTAGTTTTTCTTTTCTTATGTATACCAATAGAAATGCGGCCTTTTTTAAAGAGAAGAAACATGCTCAATAGATATTTCAAAGATGTTTTTGCAAGAATATCGTTTCGCAGTTTATTTGATATTAAAATTATTTTTAGAACCGAGTTCAGGGAAAATATGAATATATTCAAAATTACCGATTATAATCACATGCCAACTTCATAGTGTATGTGGTGTATGTATATATGTTGAAACTACTTGGTTTAAAGATGGCGCAAGGTCAAATTTTTGTGTCTCCAGAAAACCTATGTAAAAAAAAATTTCATGTCCGTACTGATTGACTTATACTGTGGCCTTGCTATAAGCATGTAGTTATCCTCCGTAGTAACTGTTCGTGCGTTGCGCGCTGAATTGATTCCGCATCTAATTCATTTATACATTTTCTAATTCTGTCAAACATATCTTCCTTTGTAGTAACTGGGTCTTTGTAAACAGATTTTTAAGATAATCTCACAAGAAGAAATCTAGCGGCGTTAAGTAGGGAGATTTTGGAGGATATTTGAAGGGACCTTTGTTCGCCATCCATCTGTTCTCGAATATTTGTGTGAGGGTACGCCATATTCGGTCAGTATTATGTGACGGAGCACAAAGTTCGCCCTGTATCTTCGAAACAAAGGGGTTTTTTTAAAAATCATCATAGGACAAAATATTCTTAGAATAAGCCAAGGAATAACTCCTTGAATTTTTGTCACATGTTTATCTAACACCCTGTATATTATTTCTGGTTATGTATTTTGGTTGGCTAGATTATTCTGTAAAGTAAATGTAAAGTAAATTTTATTTCCAAGGACCACAAAACTACAAAGATATGGTTAACGCTAGCAACAAAAAAAAAACAAAATAAGGAATGTAAAGACCACTCTAGAGGAAATAAAGGTACTCTAATAACAAATAATAATAAAAATTTAAAATGAAATGGTAATAATAATAATAATAATGATAATAATGGCAATAGTAACAGCGATCATAATAAAAGTATATTAACAAACGTGAAAGTAAAATACTGTAACGTTTTTCTATTCTTAAAACGTTGTGGGGGTTTATAAAAATACACAGGCGATATATTTAAATTAACTTGATTTATTAGCACACTTACGAACTACTTAAAATCTATTAAATAAGATCAAAATAAACACTAAAATTAAATCACTCACTACTTACTTACTATTAAAAAATCACTTATTAATTAAATCACTTAATTACTAATGTCTTAATTTATGTTAACGATTTATTTCCACCGATATTTATATTACACGTACTAATTCGCTGGTATTTATTTCCACTTGCTATCCGCACTATTCAACTCGTATCGACTGACTGATTAACTAACTACGACCAATCCCCACGCATTATTTATATTTGGCGCGGACCAACTAGACGGTTCCGGAAACATTTAGGGCGTGCTTCTAGATTCGGAAGAATAATCACGAATCTTCGACCCGGTACTGCCCTCTGTCATTCCTCGTACGTAATTCTTTCTTCCGCTATGCTAGCGCCATCTAGGGGCGCCTATCGAAACCGCCAGTTTAAAAATTGGCGTTCGTTACAATACTATTAAAAATAATAGTGATCATAATATAAAATGAATGGAAAGAACAAACAAAATATTATTAGGTAAATTAGTTCACGCACGCGGTTCTGAAAACGTACAGATGGGGGATTTTTCAAATGTTTTGGGCGTTTGTTGTATATTTAATAGCAAAGAATCTCTGGGGACTGCTGAAATAAACTTAACGGGAGAGATGCATACATTAAATTTCAAATTTATCATTTTTTTAATCTTACCATCATTGTGGAAAATTAAATGTTGTATCATTTCACGTATACGTCATAAAGATCCCATTTACGCTTTTTTTAGGTGGGCGGTAGCGTCTTCTACAACGACGAACTGACGGAAAAGAACAACAGCCATCAAACTGGCACCAGCGGCGAGATAGAGAACCTCGAGAAAGAGATCGACGACATCAGAGAGGGCGCCCTGCTCGAGACGAAACTCTCCTCCCTCGTGTGGATCTGTACGTCGACCCACGCCGCCGGCATAGTCACCGTCATAGACGCCAACAATCCCGCCGAGATACTGAACAGTTTCGGAGTGTGCGCCAATCATTTGCTGTGCATTGCCAGCGTTCCGGGCGCCAGTCCGGACGATTACGAAATCACAGCCGAAACGGTGGGCCTGACAACGACGGAAAACGTGACGAAAGAAGCGCCCAATAATACGCCGGAAAATGAAAAAGACACGGATACTAAGAGTACTGGTAGCGGCGAGCAGAAGGAACAGAGTAACAGTGGTAATGACGAGATGAAAGCGGAACCGAATGCACAGTTTGAAGTGAGTAACTTTTAAAAGTGTCTGTTTAATTTAAAATTGAACATATTAAATTGACATTTTGGTCGATGTTAGGAGAAAATACATAATACCTTGTCTCAAAATTAGTAGGAGTGATTTAGATTAGTCGTGCCAAAAAGAAGTCTTTCTGATTGGTTTTCACATAAATCTTGTTTACCCATAAAAATAAACTATCAACAGTATTTCAAAGATTTTATTCTTTATATCATTTATTGTGTATTTTGGCGGTTTATAATTAAAAATAGAAATAATTGTTAGAGCTAATGAGCCGTAATGAGTGAAGAAAACTATTTCAGGCGCTTTTCCAACACTTTTCTTATGAAGAAAACGTTGTTGAACACAATGGCTTTATAGTATGTTTTCGCCACTCATGGGTCGTCAATCCGTACAAGCTATATTGTTAAAATTGTTCGGCGACAATTAGTGATGTTGTTTTTAAAAATATTTAAAGATTTTTCGTTTACTTTACTTGAAACACCGGATATAAAAATGAATGCGTAGGTATAATATTTTACAAATTTATTTACTGTCAAAAACTGTTTTACATTTTTATCTCCTAGGCGATTTCAAAGTGTGCGACATTTCAACCTAAAATAAATGTCGTTTGTCGAAACAAACTGCTTGGGCGATTCATCCCTAGATGAGAAAAAAATATTTTGAATACGTTCAAAATGTTTTGAAGTCACCAGATTAGGACATTATAGCAAATATATGAAATGTTTGCAACACTTATATAGACATATGGACATATATAGAGGCGGTGATGGGATAATGGCCCATTTGGTAGGAGCATTCGTAATTAAGTTTGTTAGATTTAATTTTTCAACTAGGATAATTATTCGTAATATTTTAATTATTTTCTCCGTAGCGGTACTAGACGCGTCATCTGTTGGTCAATTCCCGTATTACAGCGTTTGTTTTCGGTAGGTTACTACCCGTCCAACGGGGTAGTACTCTCTCTTTCTATCTCTCTGATTGTTTTTTATGTATGTTTTGTTATTTACTTTTTGACGCTTTCGACACAATTTTTTTTGTACTATAGAAAGGGAATGAAAATAAATAAATAAATATAGGGATTTGGCTAGAAAAGCTTGATTTACATTACACTTTTTTCATTTAGAAACGTATGACTACCTTCTAAACTAGATCAACTTGGATAATGTAAATCAGAAAATTCCGTCCAAGTTCGTATAATAGAAACTAGTTTTCAAACTAGATCCGGTTCTATTTTTTTTCATCCAAATTTCATGCTATACATGCGCACTAGAGCAATTTTCCGAACCATCAACTACAAACGGAGATTTAAAACAGTTTAAAACTCTAACAAAGTAACCTAAATACATAACCTCAGAAAATCATTGCTCACAAATGAACCAGCACCTAAATTTAAACTGTTGCACCGTAATAACTAATTATGATACCATATTCTCCGTTTTTTCGGATGAAAAACTTCGTATGTTTATTATTTTCCATATTTTTTTATAGTTTCCTTCGCTGTTCAAGCGATTCATCTCTTAATATAATATATACTAAATTTAAATTTGTATTAGCGTACAACTTGCACGGCCCCTAACCTCAAAAACTGCTATTTTTTTAAAAATCTACAATCCATTACAATGAAGGCTTCATTGTTTGGACATACGCAGAGGATCTACTCGACACAGCTTCTGTTTAAATAGAAGTGGGGAATTTTAACTGAAATTAATCTAGTTTAGAATTTTTTCTAGATGAAAAAAGTGTAGTGTTGTAGCGTGCCATTACCAGGAAAAATTCATTTAGAAACTTATTTTGGCATAAATTTATTATTTACGTTCGTTACCTCCGCATTTATTCCTTGATTTGTTTTTATTTTATTTACACACCGCCGCGCGGTAGTTCTTAGTTTCTATTTCTAGTACGCCGCATCCCCACCCGTCCGCATGTTAAACCTACGCAAGCTTGAATCTACACATAAATTTAAATCCCTACGCCTGACTGTCTATTCCTCCGCTCCCTCCCAGCTATAGATCGCAGCCGTCCTTCGGGCGTGGCACGACATAGTTCATCGCTTCCAGCGCTATTGCAGATCGTAGCCGGCCTTTGGCAGTGGCGCGACGTAATCTTCCGTCCACGTTCGTACGGTTATAGATCGTAGCCGTCCCTCGGGTGTGCCGTGAGTAATCTACCGCTCTGCACGACCGCAGATCGTAGCCGTCCTTTGAGCTTGGCGTGACGTAGCCATCTCCGCGATTGCAGATCTGGCGCCCACCGTGGGACCGTTACTGATCTCCGATGAGTGTTGTTAACGTTTTATGCGTAACTTTTGGGGCTTTTAAGAAGCTTTGGTTGTGAGTTTGGTGTTCAGTACATTTGTTGTAAGCAGGATTTTACGTTTTCAACGCATTTTCGACGTTTTACATCTCCCTTCAAGGGATTTTTATCATGATTCTCAACGGTAGACATGCCGCCATTTTATCTTTTTATACTTTTCTATCTTTGGATATCGATTCTTAGATTCCTCCGTCGGGATACGTAAAATTTTACGATCTTTATACATTTATGTACGTATCTCAGTCTAATTCTACGACGAAGATGATTGTTAGCGTAATTAGCACATACAGCTGCAGACGTTTGTTCATATACACTATCATTATATGGAACAAGTTAATTAGTAGTTGATTTTCTCTTAACATGGACCAAAATACCAATTAAAAAAAGTTTGATTTACATACACACACGATGGTCGAAATAAAAATAATACGACAAAGTGTTTTAAAGCAGGTAAATTTAAAATTGCAGCTAGGGAACGTGACGTTCGTCGAACATAACAGCACCGTCTTCAATAAGCACGCGAAACGCGCGGCCAGTGCCGAAAAAGAACGAGAAACTACGACGTGCTCGCAGGAAGAGGAAGGCAGTAACAGTCCGAACAGCAGCGAAGAAACTACGGATAATAGCTCGGGTAAAACGCACGAGACGATGTCTAGCGTGTTGGCCACTATGTGGCTGGGCGCCCAGAGCGGTATGATCTACGTCCATTCTTCCGTGGCGAGCTGGAATCAGTGCTTGCATTCCGTTAAAATGGACGACGCAGTTCTGGATATTGTGTGAGTACACTGTATATGTATATAAGTTGTGTCAAATATAAAAGGAGTGGCTAAATTATTGGTGCCAAAAACACTCTTTTTTGATTGGCTTTTGCTTTGTCCTATTTACACATTGGGCTTTCTACTTGCAAGAGGGAGTTGTTCGAGTGTAATTCACTTATTTCACAGTTGACCAAATCTGACGATTTTTGGTATGGGTTATAGTTTTATAAAGTAATGAGAATGGAAGCAATGGAATTATCTAATGTAGAAATATAATACTATAATATGAGACCATAATATTGTAACGTTTGTTTCACATCACAACACAAGAAAAAATACAATGATTACCTGTTATAACATTACCTAATACAGTGCCAAATTATAGTGCAGTGCTATTACTTGTGAACTTTGCATTTAAGAATGTTTATTACAATTTCAATTTAAAAACTTTAGCTTATTTTTCTACGTTTATTGCACTATAAGGAAAGACCACCCACGAATCAGTCGAACCTAGCCTATCTTTGACGATCCCGGCTTTTTAATGTTATAAATATACCTTCCGAGAGAAGTTACAATTTTAGTTTACAATCTTTAGCTTATTTTTCTACGTTTATCGCATCAGTAGTCTAATTTCCCATTTACCGTTCATTGTTAAGCGCAATGTCTGGTTTGTCATCTGAAAAGCTTTGTATTCAATTTAGAAACACGTTACATCAAATATGTCGACGTTCTGGATCCCCCAGAAATGTAGTGCTTATATTGCAAAGAATGGTAAACGGGAAATTATACAATTGGTGCAATAAACGTAGAAAAATAAGCTAAAGATTGTAAACTGAAATTGTAACTTCTCTCGGAAGGTATATTTACAACATTAAAAAGCCGGTATCGTCAAACATAGGTTAGGTTCGACTGATTCGTGGGTGGTCTCTTCTTGTAGTATAGTTATTATAAATTAACAGAAAATGGATGCAGCGGCAAGACACGAATCAGTCGAACCTAGCTTATCTTTCACGGTCCCGGCTTTTTAATGTTATAAATATACCTTCCGAGAGAAGTTACAATTTTAGTTTACAATCTTTAGCTTATTTTTCTACCTTTATTGCACCTGTTATATAATATTCCGTTTACCATTCTTTGTTAAACGCAATGTCTACTCTTATCATTTGAAAACCTTTATTCATTTTAGAAACTTGTTACATCAAAAATGCCGACATTCTGGATCCTCTAGAAATGTAGTGCTTATATTGCTCTTATAATATCTAAATTGTAAGTTATGTTATTTCCTAAATTGGCACGTACATCTCGTGTAGTCTTGCCGCTGCATCCATTTTCTGTTTGTTTATAATAATCACACTACAAGGAAAGACCAATCGCGAATCAGTCGAACCTAGCCTATCTTTGACGATTCCGGCTTTTTAATGTTATAAATATACCTTCCGAGAGAAGTTACAATTTCAGTTTACAATCTTTAGCTTATTTTTCTACGTTTATTGCACCAGTTATATAAGATCCCGTTTACCATTCTTTGTTAAGCGCAATGTGCACTCTTATCGTTTGAAAACCTTTGTTCATTTTAGAAACTTGTTACATCAAAAATGCCAACGCTCTGGATACTTCAGAAATGTAGTGCTTATATTGCTCTTATATCTAAATTGAAAGTTATGTTATTTACTAAATTGGCACGTGCACAGTGACAATTTAATGCTAATTATTATTGGAAATGTTTGCGTCTTCTATAGTTAGTCCTTTTAAATATAATTTCAATAGGTGCAAGTATATTTCTCATTAACAAGTAAAGAACTAATACAACCACCTCCTAAAATAGACATTAATGCTGTAAACATTCGTGGAAAGTTTGAATTTTATTGTTTGGAGCTATTAAAATATTTAATACGTGATATAGACACGCAAGGGTTTGGTACAGTTTCGTCTGTACATATTATATATTCATAAATATAGATATTTATAGGTGCCCAGAGGTAAATGATCGTAATTGCAATTTGTTATGAAAGCACAATATTTTTATAGACATAATAAAAGACTCAATAATAGTGTGACAATGTTTATTATCTCGCCGCTACATCCAATTATACCATGCCGACTTGTTTTTTTTTTCTGTTTGTTTATTATAAACAAGCCATACTACAACGAAATGCCACCCACGAATTAATCGAAGAGAGCCTATTTTTGGCGATCCCGGCTTTTCAATGTTATAAATATACCTTTCGAGAGAAGTTAAAGGCAGAATCATTCTATTGTCCGACGTTTTCGCGTTGTACTTCCGCTTTATACGGCCTTAGATAAGTGATTTCTCGACCATTACTTATCTTAAGATAAAATGCAAATCCCTTACAAAACTGCGTCTCACATTCAACCTCCAGTTTAATAAACGGAGTTAAACGACTGTGAGACAGAGACATACGCAATATTGCATTGTGCAACTGAAATCAAAAAACCTTTTTTTTTATTAATATATACAAACATATGCAGGCACATCAACGGCAGAGTGGTTGTCGCCTTGGCCAACGGTACGGTGGCGGTATTCAGGCGGAACTGCGACGGCGAATGGGACCTCTCCCGCTACCACCTGGTGCAATTGGGACTGCCCCAGATCTCGGTCCGATGCTTGGCGGTGGTCGGCGACAAAGTCTGGTGCGGCTACAACAATAACATCCACGTTCTGGATCCATCCGAATTGAAGATCGTGCACACGTTAGAGGCGCATCCGAGACGAGAGAGTCCCGTCAAGTTGCTGGCCTGGCTGGGAGAGGGCGTCTGGGTGTCGATACGATTAGACTCGACGCTGAGGTTGTATCACGCGTACACCTATCAACATTTGCAGGACGTCGACATCGAACCGTACGTTAGTAAAATGTTAGGTAAGTACATTAACAAAAGAACAGAGTTGGACGGTATTAGAATAACAAAATTTGATTACAGATAAAATATTATTAACAAATAATTGTTTGGGCAATTATTTATAAATATTTTTTTGAATGTTTTCCACTTGAATGGATAAATATTCAAATGCAATCAAAAAATAGCGTTCTTTATAAGAGTCTGAAGATGGTAAGTTTGGACCGAAACATGTAGCTATTATAGATAATAATAAAACAGACTGGAAAGAACACTACATATTTGATTGCATCTATTTATAAATAATTTCTAACTACTATAAATTGTTAAATGAAACACATTCCATGAGGTTTTTAGTTTTATTTAGTTGTTTGCGGTAACAATACATCTAGTTACATACAGGATACCAACGTACATATTTCGAACTATGCCAATATTACCACCATAAATAACCTTAAATGCAGATAATTTAGTTAAAAATAATTCTATTTCAAGTAGCGTGTACTCTTCATATTACGATTATTTTCTATGTACTCTCTGTCGTGCACGATCGTTTTACATAGGGCGGTGTAAATGCCGCTACACACCCGCTGACGCTAGCCAATTTCAGGCGCCCCCCGAAGATTAAATAAAAAATATTGATTTCTACACTTTTGTCTGATTAAAATAACATAACACTAACATGAACGCTTATAATAAATAACTAAAGCACTTAATAAACCAAATTCACTTAAATACTACTTATTTATATTCACTATAATATATATTCTCTATATTTATTTTCACATTGGTTATCTCTACATAACTCTTCAATACAACTGTACTCTCCTCATTCACGGATTTGTTTTGGCGTCCTTGGTTCTGGAGCGGTCTGTATATCTTTCCTAAATATTCTAGTACATTCGCACTAGAAACTTCGATTGAGTATTGATGAAGCATACAACTGCGATTCAAGTAAATAAGATGGAATTTCGCTTTATACATCATTGCATCATTTCAATTTTAAATTGTTACTCTCAAGCATTTTCCCATGTCGTAATGTGTAAACTATACCGTTTTGTATTTATTTTTATCAACGTACACTCAATTTTAATTCTCAGATGAAGCAATCAAATCTATTTATTTGATCTTTGGCTGCTATACCCACTAATCCTTCCTTGTGAATTTAATGAGTACAACCAATACTTCTTTTCATCTTGATTACGAAATGGATATACTGCTACTATAAGCAATATTCGTCAATTATATATTATATATTGAAAATGAATTGTAATCTAACAATTTGTATATTATTATTACTTGCATCAATACTATTAACTTCTTGAATATTTATATATTAGCCAATTTTTCTATTTTATTAGTAGAATATGACTCAAATGAAACAAAATTTCCTATTTCAAACAACGTTTCGATATTTATTGTCTTTTTCAAGTTTCCATTTCTTTTACTTCTCCTCAAGTAATTTTAATTAAATGTTTGTTCAATACTATTAACTTCATAATTTCAACAAACTTGGTCCCGACAAATTGACACTAAAACACACTCGAAATTTAGATGCAAAAAAAAATAATCGACATTACTACAGGAATAGCCTAACCTAGAGACTTATACCGGTATAAATCCATGTAGATAACGAATAAATTATCTTTATCCGTACACTTAATCGAATAATTCTTTTCCGAGCTGTAATGTAAGACGAGATTTGATCTTCGTCGTAATTGAATACAGTCGGTGATTGTTTTAAGGTACTGGCAAGTTGGGATTCTCATTCGTGCGCATAACGGCGCTACTGATATCGTCCAATAGGCTGTGGATAGGCACCGATAACGGCGTCATCATTTCCGTTCCGCTCAGCGACTGCGGCGGTTATAGCGGGGCGGTGGTGCATCGTGGGGGCAGCATGCCCGGAAGTAGCGTCCGGGTTTCGGCCAGTCCCGGCAACTACATACCGTACTGCAGCATGGCGCACGCCCAACTCAGTTTTCACGGCCACAGAGATTCCGTCAAGTTCTTCGTGGCGGTTCCGGGAAGTGGTGGTAAGATAATGCGATTGATTTCGAAAATTTACGACAAAAAAAAATCAATTTTTCTTTCGTTTGAATGATAGTTTTCAAAAAGAAAAACATTCGCTACTCTAGGTAGCAGAGTGACATAAAATGACGTTTCATAGACGTCTATATTACATAATAGACGTAATATTGACGACTATTAAACGTCATTTTACGTCATTCTGCTACCTGGGGATGTGAATTTTTTTTTTCCACTCATAACTTTCTTATTTATAGATATCTTTGAATAAAATGGGAAATGCATTATTTACTGTAAATTTCCATGCATTTAACGTATATGTTATCATTTTTCATCACTTGCGGTTTTACCGAAAATATGATCTAATTTGAAAATTCATTTGGAACACCCGCCTATATAATTTTAGATATTTGGATTCTACGTAATTTTTCGAAAACATACGATTTGTTACTTTTTAGTTTCCGTGATTACCAAATTCAAGGAGTCTTTTGTTGCATCCAAGTAGGCGTAGAAATATAAAAGTGATATTAGTAGTTGACAGTTTGGAACAAAAAAAAAATTCGTGTATTCGTGACAATTTGGATTGAAAAATGAAATTCCAAAATTTTGGTAACCAAAACTTAACATTTCCAAACTTAGAAAACTGTATGCTGAATCTAACCCACACACATTATATACAGGTTGTTCTGTTTAAGATTTCAATTTTGATCCTCCCCTAGCAGCAAAATTTAAATTTCCCACAATTATTTTTTTGTAACTTCAACAGAAAGACATTAAAGTTACTAGTAATCTGATACAAAATCATTGGTAATTTTGTGTTTCAATGTTGAAGTTACTAAAAAAATAATAGCGGGAAATTTAAATTTTGCTGCTAGGGTCATTTCGGTAAAACCAGAAGCTATAAAAAATGATAATACTGATTAAATGATAAATGAGATTTATTTAATCGTTTAATATTAAGGAAATGGTTCCTTCCGTTTTCTCTTCAAACTCCAAGAATTTTATGCATTGAAATCGTATAGGTCATTCACGTTAACAGAGGAGGTGTTCCGTCATTTAAGACATATACACACACTCCCAGGCAACCAAATTCAGATTTCCCACAATTATTTAATATATAAATTGTATATAGGTAATTTCGTGATTCAAGAGGTTGAAGTTACTAATAATAATTGTGGGAACTTTAAACTTGGTTACCTGGACTATGACGTCACGAGCAAGTTGACAATTTTCTCTGTCAAAAATTGACAGCAATAACAAAACTGACAAATATACAATTTCCATAACAGTGAGAACCAACATGATGGCTTCGATCAAATAGTAAAAGTGTTAAAAAAAAGTTTACTCTTTCTTAAACAAAATACAGAGTATTTTAAAAATTCTCTTCTTTAGTTAATGCATAAGTACAATGTGATTCAAAATGATTGTCAATTCCGCTCCTATAGATAGTAACAGGGTGTAGGTATATGCCGCGTGTTTGTAATGAAGGTTTGAACTAAGTCAGTGTTGGAACATAAGAAAGTAAACGGATCTGTCATAAATAAGGAAAACGTAACCTATATTTGAACTCGCATTATATAAACGACTATGGATTGGTGTTTCTGCTTGTAAAAATGAAATGTAATTAATTTAACTTTACTAAATTATGATTTTACAATTCAGTACTAACTGGTGTTGAACTAAATTTATTTATTTCTTTTAATTATAACATACAATTAGTATACTTATTAAATGACAAAACTGCATCTTTCAGTTCTTCTATGGTACCCATGCGGTTTCTATAGATCCTATTTTTTAGATAGTCAAACATGAAGTAATCTAATGGGGTTAGATCAGGCGGTCTTAGTGGTCATCCTTGTGCTCTAACGACCCTATCAGCAAAAAACTTTTGAAGATATTGGCAGGTTTGTCGAGCAGTATGTGCTGGAGCATTATCGTGCTGAAAATACCCTGCTTCAAGCTCATTTTCTTGTAACTTTGCAATAAACAATTCCAACATCTGTTGGTAACGTTGGGCTGTTACAGTTTCCTCGAAGAAAATTGGCCCTATTATTCGTTGCCTAGACATAGCTAACCAAACTCCAACCTTTACAGGATGCAATCGTGTTTCTCGAAATTCGTGTGGATTTTCTGCAGACCAGATACAATAGTTTTGTAAATTCATATAGTGTGTTAGATAAAACTAGGGTTCATCCGAGAAAAATGATTTGTTTAGCAAGTCATCGTCCCTTAAATTGTTATTAAACCAATGACAATATTCCAATCGCCTATCGTGATCTAATGGTAATAATTCCTGTACCGTAGAAACTTTATAGGGATGAAAATGTAACTTTCTTTTGACAGCTCGTTGCGCTGAAGTGTATGATAAGCCTATAAAATTATTAAATGTAATAAACTATTTCACTTAATGTTAATATTGATTTTTTACCTGTTTGTTAACCAAGCTAATTACCACAGATAAATTCCCTTATTTTCTTGCAGTATTCAGAAATATTATTGTTGGTGATATTATATGTAAATATAAACGGTTTGAAAAAAATTATAAGATAAATAATCGAAAGATACTACAACACGCACGCCAATGTCGCTAAATGTCAAGGAAAATTCATTTAATGTTATGGAAATTTGTATGTAGCTAACTTCGCTCATTAATTGGTAATAAGTAGAGATAATTTTTCCGGAAAACAGTTTTTTTTCTTACGACAATCATTTTGAATCTCTCCGTACATACTTATATTTGGTAACCAGAACAAACAA
>RXPK01000075.1:0-36816 GCA_004143645.1 Protaetia brevitarsis
CTTATTCAAAGTCAGGTATGGCAGTGTGATGATTCCAGTGACAAAGAAGAATCGATAGAAAAACCATACGTAGGTGAAACATTTCAATTAAGAGTTTTGCACGAGCGACATACTTAAGGAAGCATTTGCGTAACGCATTACAGGTGAAAAGCCTGAACATATGTAAATTATTCAAGGAAAGGGTTTTGCGGAAAAGTCAGTTTTGAACGAGGCATTTGCGTGCACATACTGGTGAAAAACCTTACGTATGTAAATTTTGCGGAAAAAGTTTTGGAGAAAAGTCAGTCCTAAAGCGGCATTTGTATATACATACCGGTGAAAAGCCTTATGTATGTAAATTTTGCCAAAAGGGTTTTGCGGAAAAGTCATTCCTAAGGACGCATTTGCATATACATACCGGTGAAAAGCCCCACGTATGTTGAATTTTGCGGATAAAGGTTTTCGGCGATAGTGTCACACTTAAGGGCACATTTGCGTTACGCACACTGGTGAAAAGCCTTACGTATGTAAATTTTGCGAAAAGGGTTTTGCGCAAATTTCACACCTAAAGACGCATATGCGTACGCATACAGGTGAAAAGCCTTATGTGTGTATATTTTGCGGAAAGGGTTTTGCGGAAAAGGCAGTTCTAGGGAAGCATTTGCACACACATACCGGTGAGAAGCCTTACGTTTGTGAATTTTGCAGTAAGGGTTTTGCACAAAAGGCACACCTATCGAAGCATTTGTATACACATACTAATTGAAAGCCTTAGGTATATTAAATGCCGTTGTCAGGTAAAGTATAGTGGAAATGTCTGATCATAATTTCATTCCGGTGTGCCGTATAAGTTACAGTGGATGGCTGTTACATTGCTCCAAATATCAATTTTAAAAGGTACTCTTTTCGGCAAAAAAAGAATTAATTCGTTTTTGTTTAAAAACAATTTTTTTATACTGCCTTACGAGTATCGACTCAAAAGATGAATTTCGACAGCCAAAATATCGAAAAGACTTACAAATTATAATGCCTTTAAAGTTACAACACACTAAAAAGAATACAATACAACATTACACCTCAGAAAAATTCGCATCTACGTGTTGAGTATTTCATAATTTAGAAAAAGTATGCGTGAAAATGTAGATTAAACAAAAAGGGAGAGAACTTTAACAGCAATAATTGAAATTGTGGTAATTTTTATGTTACTGTTTTTTAATAGCAAATTATTTAATTAAAAATAACCATTGTACATTGAATATTATTATTAGTTAGCACGAACTTGCTTTCTCACAAAATTATGATGAGGCATGAAAGCATTCCTTTGTATGAAAGTGTTGAAGGAAACAAAAAGTAGTTTTCGAAAAAAAAGTTAATTAACTCTTTAAATATTAAATTATTATTTTTTTGCCAATACCATACTTTTTCAGGGTTGATATTTTGCAGAAATATAATAACCATCGAGTGTGACATATAGGGAAACAGAAATGAAATTATTCTCAAAGGCATTTCTCAATTTTCTTACTTCTACCTGTACTTATTTGGACGAAAGGGTGGCTACAGACACACTTTTTTTTTGGTCTTTATAATAAAATAAGAATATATGACAACGTTTGGCGTTATTTTAAAGCTTTTTCAAGTTACATAGTATAAATTGTAAATAGTGATATTAAAACTATATGGAAATAATTTTTTATTTGATAAATAACGAAGTTAACTGCGTTTTTTTAATATACATTTTTTCTGATGTATCTTTTTGTTTTATATAAAGGTTGCGTTGTAATAAATGTATTGATTTGATTATTTATTAAATAATGGAAACGTTTTTTACTGTTTTTTTTTTTTAATTAAATAGAATTATAAGAAAAATATTGTATTTAGTTCTAAAATAAATCTTGGTGAAATATTGTGTCTCTTTTATTCTTAAACGCGTTGGAGCACTTTACATTTCACATTCTATCACATCCAGTTTTTAGATGGTCGCGTTAAAAACAGATTTAAAGCTAGTATAATAGTATAATAGACTCTTTCGACGATTTCAACGCTCAAAACGGATATGACGACATATGTACTTCTCATTTTGGGTTCACTATACATTATCTTAGCATAGTTTCTGTTTATTATATAAACTGTGCAATTCCTTCTCTTTCGGGTTTTCTTTTTTGTATTAATAGTATCATATTTTCAGGTTTATACCATCGTGTATCAAAAACGAAGATATAGAGGAGGAGGTCTATGTTGTAACACCGCTGGAGATTAAACAAGAAAATTTGGAACAATACAATAATGACGTAACACCATCATGTAGTGCAGCGTACATTTCTGAGTGGTGCGAGAGTGGATCAACACCAAAGACAGCTATGACAAACACATAAATGTTGTTCACGAGAAAGTTGAAACGCGCTTTTCCGTTCATAAACAAGGTTTAGAGGTAAAACCTTATTCAAAGTCAGGTATGGCAGTGTATGATTCCAGTGACAAAGAAGAACCGATAGAAAAACCCTACGTATGTGAACATTGCAGTAAGAGTTTTGCGCGAGCGACATACTTAAGGAAGCATTTGCGTACGCATACAGGTGAAAAGCCTTACATATGTAAATATTTCTGGAAAGGGTTTTGCGGAAAAGTCAGTTTTGACGAGGCATTTGCGTGCACATACTGGTGAAAAGCCTTACGAATGTAAATTTTGCGGAAAAAGTTTTGGAGAAAAGTCAGTCCTAAAGCGGCATTTGTATATACATACCGGTGAAAAGCCTTATGTATGTAAATTTGCCAAAGGGTTTTTACAGAAAAGTCATTCCTAAGGACGCATTTGCATATACATACCGGTGAAAAGCCCCACGTATGTGAATTTTGCGATAAAGGTTTTCTGCGAGTGTCAAACTTAGGGCACATTTGCGTACGCACACTGGTGAAAAGCCTTACGTATGTAAATTTTGCGAAAAGGGTTTTGCGCAAATTTCACACCTAAAGACGCATATGCGTACGCATACAGGTGAAAAGCCTTATGTGTGTATATTTTGCGGAAAGGGTTTTGCGGAAAAGGCAGTTCTAGGGAAGCATTTGCACACACATACCGGTGAGAAGCCCTACGTGTGTGAATTTTGCAGTAAGGGTTTTGCACAAAAGGCACATCTATCGAAGCATTTGTATACACATACTAATGAAAAGCCTTAGGTATACAAATGCCGTTGTCAGGTGAATATAGTGGAAATGTCCTTGATCATAATTTCATTCCTGTTTGCCGTATAAGTTACAGTGGATGGCTGTTATATTGCTCCAAAATATCAATTTTAAAAAGGTACTTGTTTCGGCAAAAAAAGAATTAATTCGTTTCATCTTTCGAAAATAATTTTTTATACTCTCTTAGGAGTATCCGACTCAAAAGATGAATTTCGGCAGCCCAAATATCGAACAGACTTACAAATTATAATGCCTTGAAAATCACAACACACTAAAAATAAATACAAACACCATTGCACCTCATAAGAGTTCGTAACCTACGTCTTGAGTATTTCATAATTTAGAAAATTATGTGTGAAAATGTAGATTAAACAAAAAGGGAGAGAACTTTAGCAACAATAGTTGAAATTGCGCTAAATTCTTTTAACGGCAAGGATATATTTTAAATCAATTAATTTTTCAATTAAAAATAACTATTTTACATGGAATATGTTTTGTTTTCTAATCGTAAGTGTTAAACCGGATTGGTGTAAGTTTATCATTTAGTTAGTGGGGAATTGCTTCCTCGCAAAACTAGGATAAGCCATGAAAGCATTCCTTTGTATGAAAGTGTTGAACAAAATTTAAGAAGTAGTTTTCGAAAAAAAAGTTAATTAATTCTTTAAATATGAAATTATTTTTTTTGTCAAAACCATGACTTGTTTAGGGTTGATATTTTGAAAAAATGTAATGACCATCCAGTGTGCCTTGTAGGGAAAACAGGTACGAAATTATTCTCATGAACATTTCTCACTATATTTACCAGACTACGGCCTTTGGGCAAAAGGATGGGTACAGACACACTTTTGTTTTAAAATAAGAATATATGGCAACGTTTGGCGTTATTATAAAGCTTATCTAAGTTACACAGTATAGATAAAATTGTAAATTGTGAAAAGTGACATTAAAAGTGTATGGAAGTAAATTTTTGTTTGTTTGATAAATAACAAAATTAATGGCTTTGTTTTAATACACCTTCTTTTTGATGTATCTTCTTGTTTTATCTAGAGATTGCGGTGTAACAAAATCTGTTGATTTGATTATTTAATTAAATATGAAAAACGTTATTACTGTTTTTTTTTAAGTAGATAGATTTATAAAAAAAAAGTATTGCATTTGGTTCTAAAATAAACTTTGGTGAAATATTGTGTGTCTGTTTTATTATTAAACACATTTTTATTTTTATAAATTTGAATTATTTCGGGTATATTTCCGGTTTTTAAATTTTATTTATTCTTTAATTATTAAAATCATATTTATGTTGTATATTTTATTATAGTTTTGGAAAATTCTAGAGGAGTATACTTATTGCTTTATGTGACATAGCACACCCTTAATTATAAAAAATATATTGGCGCAACAGATATACACAGAATCTTACCATTCGTATGAGGCAGTGGCGGACCGTAACAATATTGAGTGGTGGGGCCAATCTCCGGCCAACTGCCCCTCCCTCTCTTTCCCCGTTTTGTTTGTACTAATTATATGAATTTTTGAATCAGTTTAGTTCAGCTGGGCAGTGGGGTAATCACTGCCAGCTGAAAAATTCATAAAATTAGTTTATTGCATAACACGCCCTCTAGCATCTAGTTGCGGATTAAAAAAGAAAAAGGGTAAAACACTGGCTACTCCTCTGATAGTTTATGGTAGCGGCGCGGCGTTTAGGGGTTGGTTTGCTTACTGTCTTACGTGTCTTGTCATCTGATATCTAGATATAAAATCTTGTTGGGATAGAAAAATTAAAATAGATAACAGAGCGGTTACTAAGATGTATTAAAACAACCAAAATATCATACTATTTATTGAAGCCTGGAAAGTATAGTAATTACATCAAAAATAAAATCACTAGGATATATAGAATTTCATGTTATGTTGAAATTTTAAATTTAATATTTAGGGCATTTGCGTTGTGAAAGATTTCAAGATCAAACCTTATTTAGAGCGCACAATTCCAGGAAGAAGAAGTGCGTGCGTTATTCCATCGTACTCCATCATGAGGACAGATATTGTCGTCACATAGATCGTTACAAACAATGAAACGGCATAAGTCTTATATACGCGGAAAATTTATATTCTGCACACCCGTGGGGCGGCTACGGACTATAACCTAAGGAAATACGGAAGCTTACGCCGCGCTGCGCCCGTGGGTTGGCTACGGACTGCAATCGAACGGAGAGGGGAAGATCACGCCGCGCCACGCCCGTCGAGCGGCAACGATCTATAACGAAACGAAGGGGTGGAAGGCTATGCCATACCACGCCCGCAGGGCGGTTAAAACACCTTTTTTACACTACATCAGTCTATAAACGCTCTAAGTTTCATTTAAATCTGTGAAGCACACTTACTAGTGTTCCCTTGTAAGTCTGCTTTACGAATTTATCGAATAAATCACTCTTACAATGAATGTGTTGCGTTTATTGCTTCCATTACAAAAGAGCCTCAATCTGTACGTGCAAGTACTTAATGGTATATTATCTTAGCATTGGTTTCTGCCTTATTATATAGACTGTGCCATTGCTTCTTTTTCTGTTATTTCTTTTTGTTTAAGTTAATAAGATCATATTTTCAGGTTTATACCATCATGCATCAAAAACGAAGATATAGAGCAGGAGCTTTATGTTGTAACACCACAGGAGATTAAACAAGAAAATTTGGAACGATACAATCATGACGTAACGCCTTCATGTAGTGCAGCGTACATTTCTGAAGTGTGCGAATGGGGATACAACACCAAAGAAAGCTATGACAAACACATAAATGTTGTTCACGAGAAAGCTGAAACGTGCTTTTCCGTTCATAAACAAGGTTTAGAGGTAAAACCTTATTTAAAGTCAGGTGTGACTGTGTATTCCAGTGACAGAGAAGAACCGAAAGAAAAGCCCTACGTATGTGAACTTTGCAGTAAGAGTTTTGCGCGAGCGACATACTTAAGGAAACATTTGCGCACGCATACAGTTGAAAAGCCTTACATATGCAAATTTTGCGGAAAGGGTTTTGCGGAAAAGTCAGTCCTAACGAGACATTCGCATATACATACCGGTGAAAAGCCCTACGAATGTAAATTTTGCGGAAAGGGTTTTGCGGAAAAGTCAACCCTAAGTTCGCATTTGCATTTACATACCGGTGAAAAGCCCCATATATGTGAATTTTGCAATAAAGGTTATCTGCGAGCGTCTCACTTAAGGGCACATTTGCGTACGCATACTGGTGAAAAGCCCTACATATGTCAATTTTGCGGAAAGAGCTTTTCGGAGAAGTCAGTCCTAACGAGACATTCGCATATACATACCGGTAAAAAGCCTTACGTATGTAAATTTTGCGGAAAGGGTTTTACGGAAAAGTCAACCCTAAAAACGCATTTGCATGTACATACCGGTAAAAAGCCTACATATGTGAATTTTTGCGATAAAGGTTATCGCGAGCGTCTCACTTAAGGGCACATTTGCGTACGCACACTGGTGAAAAACTTACATATGTCAATTTGTGCGGAAAGGCTTTTGCGAAAAGTCAGTCCTAACGAGGCATTTCGCATATTCATACGGTGAAAAGCCCTACGAATGTAAATTTTGCGGAAGAGTTTCGGGGAAAAATCAGTCCAAGGAGCATTCGCATATTCATACCGGTGAAAAGCCCTACGAATGTGAATTATTGCGGAAAGAGTTTTGGGGAATGTCAGTCCTAAAGACGCATTTTGCATATACATATCGGTGAAAAGTCCCACATATGTGAATTTTGCGATAAAGGTTTTCTGCGAGCGTCATACTTAAGGATACATTTGCGTACGCACACTGGTGAAAAGCCTTACATATGTAAATTTTGCGAAAAGGGTTTTGCGCAAATTTCACCCTTAAAGACACATATGCGTAAGCATACTGGCGAGAAGCCTTAGGTAGTGTATATTTTGCGGAAAAAGCAGTTCTAGGGAAGCATTTGCATACACATACCAATGAAAGGCGCCTTGAGTATACATATAAATGCCGTGGCCAGGTAAGTATAGTGGAAATGTGCTTGACCATAATTTCATTCCTGTTTGCCATATAAGTTACAGTGGATTGCTGTTACATTGCTCCAAAATATCAATTTTAAAAAGATACTTTTTTCGACAAGAAAAAAAGAATTAATTCGTTTTTTTTTCGAAAACAATTTTTTATACTCCTTTACGAATACCCGACTCAAAAGATGAATTTCGACAGCCCAAATATCGAACAGACTTACAAATTGTAATGCCTTGAAAGTCACAACGCGCTAAAAATGAATACAATACAACATTACACCTCACAAGAGTTCACAACCTACGTCTTGAGTATTTCATAATTTAGCAAAATATGTGTGAAAATGTAGATTAAACAAAAAGGGAGAGCACTTTGTATGAAAGTGGTGAAGGAGATTAAGAGTAAATTAATTCTTGAAGTATTAAATTATTTTTTTTGCCGAAACCATGACTTTTTAGGGTTGATACTTTGAAGAAATGTAATAACCAGCCAGTGTGACTTGTAGGGAAAACAGGAATGAAATTATTCTCATGGATATTTCTCACTATATTTACCAGACTACGGCCTTTGGGCAGAAGGATCGGTACAAACACACTTTTTTTTTGGCCTTTATAATAAAATAAGAATATATGGCAACGTTTGGTGTTATAAAGCTTTTCTGAGTAAGGCAGATGAAATTGTAAATTGTAAAAAGTGACATTAAAAGTGTTTGGAAATAAATTTTTGTTTGATAAATAACAAAATTAATTGCTTTGTTTTAATATACCTTGTTTTTGATATATCTTCTTGTTGTATATAAAGATTACGGTGTAACATAAACTGTTGATTTGATTATTTGGTTAAATATAAAAATATAAAGCAAGCGTTCGACTTAAGAGATCTAGGCGCTAACAACAGCAATAGCAGTCAGATTTTAAACAGAATTAATGACCACTTCACTGACTTGGGTGAATATAGCAAACAAAACAATGAAATAGTAACAGAAGGAGTTAAATACGTGCCTGAGTCTTTAGTCTTATATCTGACGGATTATCGGAATAGCTTTAAAACTCTTAAGATCCTACCTAATCGACCGTGTTCAGTTGACGGAATTTAAGTGCTTACAGTCTAAGCCAGAGAAGGTGAAGTGTGGGGTACCACAAGGTTCTATTTTGGGTCCCCTGCTTTTTCATAGTATATATTAATGACCTTCCTGTCAATATTAAGGGAGCTGAGATATCCATGTACGCGGACGATAATACATTTCTGTTGCGAGATAAGGATCAAGAAACGCTCCAACAGAAATCTGAGGCTGCCATTGACGACGCTGTAAAGTGGTTCTCTGCAAATAAATTGCAAATAAATATAAATAAAACACAAAATCTGGTCTTTACAACAAAACTGTCAACTCACCCGAAAACAGCCAATTTTCTTGGGATTGTTGTAGACGAGCATTTAAAGTGGCACCAACACATTGATAATTAAGCAAAACGACTGTCATCTGCTCTGTTCGCCATTAGAAGGTTAAAACACATTGCAACACATGAAGCAGCGAAAGCGGCATATTTTGCCATTTTCCACTCCCACATGTGCTACGGTCTACTCATCTGGGGGACGTCAGCAGAAGCGCACAGAATTTTTATTCTGCAGAAGAGAGCCATCCGTTACCTATGTGGTCTAAAGTTTACCGACAGCTGTAAAACACATTTCGCTAAAGAAAACATACTTACCTTACCATTTGCGTACATCTCGGCTGCTGTCACACACGTCCACCTAAATAAACATGACCTCGCAACAAAATGGGGATTCCCATAATTACTCAACTCGGTCGCGAATGAGTTACGAGTACCATACCACCGCCTAACTTGCTCCAAAAAAGCAATTGACTACATGGGAGGCAAGCTGTACAACATCTTGCCGAAGGAATTGAAGGACCTACCTCTCCATAAGTTT
Source organism: Protaetia brevitarsis (assembly GCA_004143645.1). Taxonomy (NCBI): domain Eukaryota; kingdom Metazoa; phylum Arthropoda; class Insecta; order Coleoptera; family Scarabaeidae; genus Protaetia; species Protaetia brevitarsis. Next base: position 9,123 of record RXPK01000075.1, read on the forward strand.
AAGGCGAAGGCTAAGGCGATGTTATTGAAAAGGGAGCTGCACAGTATCGATGATCTAGTCTTTTTAATGTGTATTTTACTTCAATGTCCTGTTTGTTATTATTTATTATTTGTCCGTCGTACCTTACATTTTAAATATTATATTTTTTCTGTAATTTTTTAATTAACTGACTGCTGTGCCCTTTACACACACTAATGTAATTTTGACAAATTCTTGTAATGGTTTTATTACAAATATACCAGTATTATTATTATTATTATTATTATTATTATTATTATTATTATTATTATTATTATTATTATTATCATGAGGTAAACAGCGCTATTCATAGCCTCAACAACACCAAGGCAACCGGCGAGGATGGAGTTCCAGTTTCTTTACTCAAGACCTGCGCCGAGCATCTTGTGTCCCCTCTGGCTCACATTATAAATACGGCATTCCGGACTGGCAGGTTTCCTGATAGGTTGAAGCTCTCTGTTGTCAGACCTATTCACAAGGGAGGAACCACGGATGACATTGACAATTACAGGCCTATTACACTGGTGTCGAACATCTCCAAAGTTATGGAAAACGTTCTATAGAGTATAATTACTAAATTTATGATCAAACACGATATTCTGCATCCAAATCAAAACGGATTTATGGAGGGGCGATCTACTGTGAGAGCTGCATTTCAATTGCTGGAGGAGCTTTTGGTTGGTGTGGCTGACGGGGAAGTTACCGCCTGTGCGTTTATGGATTTATCGAAGGCATTTGACTGTGTACACCACCAGGTTCTCTTACACAAGTTGGAGGTGATGGGTGTTAGGGGCGTGGCTTTGGAGTTGCTTGAGTCCTATCTGACGGGTCGTAGGCAGCCGGTGGTGACTTCCGATGCGGCTGGCACTGAGAGGTCATCTACTTGGAGAACAAATCACTTTGGCGTACTCCAGAGCTCTATCCTGGGCCCACTTTTGTTCTCGCTGTATATCAATGACTTACCGCAAGTCATTGACGGCTTGACAATTCTTTACGCCGAATGACACCTCATACGTACTACGAAAGAATTCCTGCGAAAGTATAAAAATAGCATTAGAGAAAAATCTTAATAACATGATAAAATGGTGTGAAAATAACAACCTAAAGTTGAACGCAAAAAATGACAAATATACTACCTCTCAAAATAGCACCAGAGGAACTAGTAATCCAGTGTGGTGGAGAATCAATTCGCTGTGTGGACCATGCTCGTTTTCTTGGTGTGGTGATGGACAATGTTTTATCTTGGAGAGCCCATATTCAGGATCTCGCTGCAAAATTGGGTAGTTTCTGCTACAGCCTGCGAGTGATTTCCCGAAACGTGAATGTCGAAACTGCTTTAAATGTTTATCACGCATTTGTTAAATCCCGACTACAATACGGAATAATACTGCGGGGGTTTCGACAGAATGTTTGTACTGCAAAAGGCTTGCATAAGAGCAATCTTTCAACTTAAGCCTAGGGACTCATGCAGATCGGTATTTAGAGACAATAATATACTTACCTTACCATCTATATATATATATATTAGAGACAGCAATATTTGTGAAACACTAATATACTGACATTTTTAACAAATATAAAATAGATCATGAACGCAGCACTAGATGTAAAACTAAATAGCCAATTACTACCGCCTCAAACAACATTCACCAATGTTCAAAAACAGGCTATATGGCAATGTATTAAAATATATAACCATCTGCCACAGCCACTAAAGCAAATGCCATTAGCACAATTTAAAACAATTTTAAAAAAATATCTTGTTAGCAAAACGTTTTATACGACCGCAGATTTTCTGGGCGCACCCTGTACAGTATAGTAGTTTCTTTTATATTCGTATGTGTGCGTTTTTTTATTTTTAACAGTCTTTGTCTTTTTTTATTTATACAATTTCCTTTATGTTGTTGACGTAGTTTTATATAAGGTATTGACGTGTTCTACACTGCTGTATTATGGAATAAACGAATTTATTATTATTATTATTATTATTATTAAAGCAACTAAAAAAGACATTGAATACAAAACGAAATTTAGAACTGATTACTATATACCATCACGCAGATTAATAAAAAAGAGGAAGGCGTAGCATATAATTGTATAAATTTTTTTAATGCACTCCAGAAGAAATAAAAATGCATCGGTTTTTATTTCTTTTAGAACCTTATTCGGTGAATGATTTTCTAAATTTTAATTTTCTTAATTATTTTAGTTAATATTGTCTAGTTGACACACTATGCCATTCTGTTTTTATATTTAGTTTTTGTATTTTGGTGGATAGGTGGTTGGGTTGTAGTATTATATTTAATCCTCTAATTGTTGAAATAAAGGTATTTTATTATTATTATTATCAATGGCGATATAAGTGTGAGCTCTAGCGAGAAAAAGAAAATCGCGGTCATTTTACTTCGGCTGAGCTATGATGAATCGCCAAACGTTAATAAATTTATGCTGCAGCCTCGTGCGTACAAATAAGTCTCCTATGTTTAAAATTCTATTAGGCAGTACTCTTTACTACCATTTATGATTTCTGATCGCAATATCAAAGGTATATGTAAAAAATTAAACGATCTAACAACCATCTTCTTGAAAACGGAATAAAAAAATTCGAAACGTAAAATAGTTTTAAACTAATAAAAATTACCGGCATCCTCAAAAATATATACAATGGAGTGAATTAGTTCAGAAATCAGTTGTGATCGTGATCATTGCATACCTAGAATAACTTTTGTAATTGATGTTTGTAAACTAAACGACGCAAAAGGGCGTTGTGGAGCACTTTTATATTTCACATTCTATCACATCCAGTTCTTAGATGGCCGCGTTAAAAACAGATTTATTTCGGTCATACGTGTACTAGTAAATGGTAATTTATGTATTTTATTATGGATTTTGCACCTAAAGGAGTATTGTAGCATTGTTTAAATATATTAGTTAGTCAACGTAATGCATTTTCGGAAAAATAAAGTATTGCTCAGGAAAGTGGTGCACTCTATCGGTGAATGTAAATTGATTTGAAAACGTGATAAATATAGCAGGTATCTCGGTCAGAGTGAGAGACAGATTTCTATGTTTTATCCATCTGCGGAAACGACGGAATCCGTATCGGCGATTTATTGGCATTGGCGAATTGTGTGGCCTGGGGGAAAGGGAGGGTGGATGCTTGTGACGCTGTGATGACGCACTTCGCCATAATTCTCGTATTTGTTTACATTAGAAGATTAGAATTCTGAGGTATTCTGTTATAAATAAAAAGAAATTGACAGTATATTGCAAGGCACGTTCTTGTTGACAAAACATTAATTGAACAATTGTCTAAATTGAGGTCTTTTCTTTTAAGAATAAAATATTTAAACTTAAAACAAAAAAAAATCACTGAAAAGAGAAAAGTTCAATCTAAAAGGACGAAAATTTGCCGAGAAAAAACAAACATAAATCTACTTCTCAATTTTTATTTTGTTAGTTCTTAAATTAATAAGTTGTTTTGTTAACTTAATTTACTTATGTTTATGATTATATAAAATCAGAAAATGTTTGTTTTATTAAGAAGAATAAGTATTTAGTTTGATAAGACATAATGTAATGTAGTTCGATGGCCTTTGTATATTTAAAATTTTAATAAAACGCGGGTTTTTCTTTCAAACGTATATACGAAAACCTTCTTCTCCTCCTCTCTCCTATTGCTATCTTCGCTTCTCCCGTGTATAGCGGTACTATCGCTAACTTCAACTGGTGTGAAGGCGGGAAATTTGAAATTTAAAATGTAGCCTACTATAAATCGTTATTTTTTTTTCATGTATGTACCATTTAACTTTACTTTTTGACTTTTCTTAGTTCTAATTTAATGTATAGTACTACTATGTATATAGTGTTTCTTATATTCACAAAACATTTTTCTATTTACTTATGTTATCATTACATAATAGAAATTCGTTTTTATATAATGATAAAAATATGTAGTTTGGGGTACAATCGCCATTTATTTTTACATATATGCACCACTTTACTTATAAAAACACCATACATGATGACACATTCGCGCGTCTTTTCTCTGAGCGGCTGAAAAGTTACGAGGTAACCTTTGGGGGCAACATCCGTATATACAAGGGTTACATCGTAACTTTTCAGCCAATCAAGAGAAAGAGCGCGAACGCGTCATCATGTATGCTTTTTTTAATAGCTTTGGTTTATTTGTGTGCTATGAGCAGTATCTACTGACGTCATCGAAGTAAACTGAGAGCGTCTCAGAGTTGGATTTAAAACATGGTACAAAACAAACGCGCTCGATTGCAAATATAACCTTAATTTTATTATTTACTATTGTCAAATTGTCAACAGCTATTATGAATAGGAAAAGTAAAAGTAATTTTTCAAACTAATGAATCTAGACTAATACAATAATAAAAATGCTACATATACTAGTATTTATGTGAAGTTTTTAAAATATAATTGATCGTTCTTTACATCAATCACATTGGTATCATTATATTATCCATATACGTGCATATTTTGATGCAGGTATAAATCGGATTAATTAAAACGACAGTTTACAACAACGTGTTTAGTGCGATTAGGTTATGTTGCACAAATTGCTTGGACGTCGGATCGCGAGCAGAAAGAGGAACCTCTTTGTGATCTGGATTTGCTTGCTCTAAACAAACAAATCATGCTCTAAAATACAAGCAAACGCGTAAAATTCCTTGGATCTGCTTAGATCAGACAAACAAACAAACCTAATAAGTAACGTGGTGCATGTATGTAAATATAAATGGCAATTTGTACTCCCAAACTACATATTTATTTTTATAATGAAAAACGAATTTCTACTATTATGCAATAGTAAACATAAGTAAATCAAATTAAAAAATAATTGGTACAAATATAACACAAAACTTAGAAACTACACACATATGTATGTATATAGAGCATAAAATTAAATTAGAAACTAAAAAAAAGTAAAGTAAAATGGTAAAAAAATAACGATTATATATTATCAAATGAAATATTTATTCTTCCTTATAAAACAAACATTTCAATGTAAACACGAGAATTATCGCGTGGCGAGTCATCACAGCGTCATCGCCTATCCACCCTCTCCTTTCCCCGGACCCTGCAATGTTATTGCAATTAAATAATATTTTACCGACACGTAAGAGGGCCATCTTGTATGTAGTAGTATAACTATGAAGCTTATATTTAAATCTGGATGGGCACCAACGTCGTGCTGCCATCTACCGGTTTTGTCAAAATGTTCAAAAATCCGTTAACTATTTTGTCCATAAGGTTGACTAACTAGTATGTATATAAACAATGATTGTCCTCGTCCGAAAGCGAGGGATTTAGCAGCTACATTTTTTATTACGCTAGATCAGTTTATAAACCTACCAAGTTGTATTTAAATCTGTGAGGCATACTTGTTCACACGGTGTCTCTTTGTAAGTCTACTTGAGGGATTAGATTAGTTGATTAAATCACTGCTATAGTAAATATGTTATGTTTATTGCTTCGCTTACAAAATTGGCTCGCTCAAATACTTAATGGTAGGTTACCTTAGCATAGTTTCTGTCTTATTATATAGACTTTGTGATTCCTTCTCCTTCGGTTTTCTTTTTTTTTTGTATTAATAGCATCATATTTTCAGGTTTACGCCATCATATATCAAAAACGAAGATATAGTGGAGGAGCTCTATGTTGTAACACCTTTGGTGAATAAACAGGAAAATTTGGATTCCAGTAACAGAGAAGAACTGAAAGAAAAGCCCTACGTATGTGAACTTTGCAGTAAGAGCTTTGCGCGAGTGGCACACTTAAGGCAGCATTTGCGTACGCATACAGGTGAAAAGCCTTACGTCTGTGAAATTTGCGAAAAAGGTTTTGCGCAGGTGTCACATCTAAGGTCTCATTTGCTTTTACATGCTGATGAAAAGCCACACGTATGTAAACTTTGCGATAAGGGTTTTGCGCGAGTGGCACAGTTAACGACCCATTTGCGTACGCATACTGGTGAGAGGCCTTACGTATGCAAATTTTGCGGAAAGGGTTTTGCGGAAAAGTCAGTCCTAAGGAGGCATTTGCATATACATACCGGTGAAAAACCTTACGTGTGTAAATTTTGCGGTAAAGGTTTTGCGGAGAAGTCAATCCTAGGCAAGCATTTGCGTATACACACCGGTGAAAAGCCCTACGTGTGTGAATTTTGCAATAAGGGTTTTGGGCGAGCGACACATCTAAGTACACATTTGCGCACGCACACTGGTGAAAAGCCTTACATATGTAAATTTTGCGAAAAGGGTTTTGTGCAAGTGGCACACCTAAGAACACATCTGCGTACGCATACTGGTGAAAAGCCACACCTATGTAAATTTTGCGATAAGGGTTTTACGCGAGTGGCACACTTAAGGACGCATTTGTGTACGCATACAGGTGAAAAGCCTTATGTGTGTATATTTTGCAGAAAGAGTTTTGCGGAAAAGTCAGTGCTGGGGAAGCATTTGCGTACACATACCGGTGAGAAGCCATATGTATGTGAGTTTTGCAGTAAGGGCTTTGCGCAAAGGGCACACCTATCGAAGCATTTGCTTACACATACCAACGAAAAGCCTTAGGTATATAAATGCTGTGGTTAGTTAAGTATAGTGGTATAGTGGGAAATGTCCTTGACTATAATTTCATTTCTGCTAGCCCTAAAAGTCACAGTCGATGGCTATTATGTTACTCGAAAATATTATTCTCAAAAATGTATGCAAAAAATTGTGGGTGTACAGTGATCTTTTAGAATGTGTCGAAGACAATATCTTTTTTTTTTTTTGATGTCTATTAAGAGGGGTAGAAGTTTCATGTTTTAGCTACAAATGCACCTTACAGGTGTTTACAGCATATGAAACAATGAACGAAATATAGAAAGCAGTTTTCGGAAGAAAAAAAAATAATTAATTCTTTAAGTATTATATTAATTCTTTTTTGCCAGAAGTATAGCTTTTTTAAGATTGATACTTTGAAGAAATATAATAACTCGAGGGTATTTCTCACTATACTAGTCCGGCCACGGTCTTTGGGCGAAATTGTGTTCAAGTGCTCGAAGTTCGCATGCAGACACACTATTTTTTTGGTCTTTGCAATAAAATAAGTATATGTAACAACGTTTGGCGTTGTTTTAAAGCTTTTTCAATTACGTAGTGTAGATACAATTATAAATTGAGAGAAGTGACATCAAAACTATTTGTAACAAACAACAAATCAGGATTGCTTTGTTTTAATGTATCTTCTTGTTTTATATAAAGATTGCGTTTGTAATATGATGTGTTGTTTTGATTATTTCGTTAAATATGAAAAACGTTCTTATTATGTTTTTTAATTAAATAAATTTATATATAAAAAAATATATTGTATTTAGTGATGGTGATAAATTTTGGTGATATTGTATGTCTGTTTTATCCTTAAATGCGTTTTTATGTTTATAAATTCGAATTATTTGGAGTATATTGCGTGTTTTGAAATTTTATTCTTTCTTTAAGATTGTTATATTATAAAAATCATGAAAATAAAAGGAAATAGCGACCGGACTTCGTAAACAATTAGAGTAATATTTGGGTATTCGGTCTGTCAAATCAAACTAAATAAATATTATTTTTATTTCGATATTTCATTATTATTTTATAACATTTTCAAGAGACAAAGGTAAATTTAAAATTGCAATAAACAATTGCTTACGAAGTTATAAGGTGTAATGATAGCTGACAATACCATAAATAGTTAAAACATTTAAATGCAATTACAATTTTTTATATTTACCATTTCCAAAAATAATCCATTTTCGTAATTTGGTTCTAATTCAAGGATGGAAATATATAAATATCTGTTTTGCGTCGCGGCCAATTAAACCACTTAGTTAATGCCCTAACTCCCGTACGCGACCACCACTCATCAGTGAGTGGACATTCAAATAAAATATGATGCGCTGTGTCTATCCCACCATATTCACAATACGAATCATTAACCCTCCTAAATCTGCATAAATATGATTTAAAATTACCGTGACCGGTTATTCAGTCTACAGCCTGATACGACAAATTAACCCTTATTTCCCTAAAACGCTTAACGTTACCGATTTCCTAGTCTATCTACCATTCAAAGTAATACCCGAGCTATCCTACCAATCATTGTCAAGTTTATCCCAAAACGCTTTTTTAACTGCGCTAGCCGAAATTAACTTTTAGCTAATTCATCCACTATCCTCTGTATATAACGCCTGCTTTGCTAATTGGCCTTTCTCTCCTCCACCGATTGTACCTACGTGAGCCTTAGTCCAAAAGGTTTTGCACCTCTCTCACCCAACATATCCCAAGCATCTCGTAACAAATCAGTCGAATTTTTTAAAGTCCCTACGCCACTATAAATTCCCACTTGCGCCTAATATAACGTACTACCTGATTTATTGCAATGATTTCCTAATTTACAGTTTTCATTCTGTATTTTAGTACCCCTATTATAAATGACAATAGCCGCCTTTGTACCTCCTTCATCCTTCGTTTCCTCCATAAAAATTTCTGAACTCTCTCCAAAAGTCCCTATAAATTTGATATACCGGGTGTCCAGCCTAAGATGCAACGATCCATAGCGGATTTATTATTCCTTTTCGGAAAAATGTTTCAAACAAATATTGCCTCGAATCATATTCTACACATTTTAAAATTAGCTTCAGTAATGGCGGACTTCCGGTTGTACCGGAAGTAGATACTAACTTTATTATTTTAAATGGAACACCCTGTATATTATTGTATTTTTAGATTCCTTGATAAATTTAAATAACAATACGTTAGGCATACATTGGGGCTAAGTTGTACCGTTTCCGAGTTACATGACGTTTTTCGAAAAAAAAATGACATTTGCAATGTCTGCGATGTTTGGAAATATCTCCGGAAATACGAAAATTAGAAAGATGCGGTTTTCAGTTTTCGCTTAATCATGAAACAGCACACGTTTTTTATTTTAAAATTGTTTCGTTTAAATTACAAAATTATTAAATAGGGCTTTGTAATTTTCGAACTCTAAAATCATGGATAACTTGATTTTTTTAAATTGAATGGTACAGCAATTTTTACATAAATGGATGTAAAATTTATTTCTCTTCGATTTATAGAGTGTCATTGTGTCTATCTCCAAAGGTTTTGGAGATATTCGCGATTTTTCAGTTTTTCATGATGGATACGTATTGCGAAGCGCCGGCCACCTTCCCCTCGCATTTCACCAGGCTTGGGACTGGCAGCAGTAATACTGGCATGATTAGAAAGTGGCCAACAGAACACAATAATACCACCGGAAACAAACAAAACTTGAAATTAAAAAAATGTAGAATTTACTGAAGCGCGTTGGAAATGAACATAGCAAAGATAAAAGAAAACACATTACTAGTATATCCATAAATCAGAACAGTTTTCGAACTACATTACTCTGTCCAATGAATGGCGTACATACACATCGAGCTAGTCTTGCTCGCAACAGGTTACACTTTAAATGTTAGTGCTAGTGTTGTAAATATTCGATGATTTCAATAATCGGAATAACCGAATCGGAATAATATTGGACATGTGAGATTTGATATCTAAAAAAAAGGTCGTCTGTCTAATAGACATCAAGGAATAATTACACAAAAAAAAATCAGAATCATCCGATTCCGAAATCTAATAATCGGAATCATCCGAATATTTCAATAATTCACGAATATTTTAACTCGCAACACTAGTTAGTACCGTCATTATACAGAGTTTTTGTACAACACTATTACATTAAATATTCAAAATCCGATCCATTTTAGGCGCTACATACTTGAAATCGCTTTTGCAAACACTTTTGAACATTTCTGAGCATTTCTGGTGTGACTTCTCTAAACGTTTTTAAAATGTGATGGCGCATATTATCAGATGTTGTTGGTGGCGTCTCATAAACTTCATTTTTAATGAATCTCCATAAAAAGGAATCACCGCTTGAAAGATCTGGCGATCTCGGAGGCCATCTGTCATCTGTCCTCCACGCCCAATCCAGCGGTCTGAAAAAGACTCATCCAAAAACTGACGAAATTCAACAGTATTGGGAGATGGAGCACCATCGTGTTGGAACCACATCAGCTGACGAGTAGCTGACGGAATATTTTCTGACAGAACGTCCAAATTATTCTGAAGAAATTGCATATAAACCCTACCTATCAGCCGTTGGTTATGAAAGAACAAGCCTATGATATGATTCACTGACCTTCTGTGCTGACTCTGTGCTGCAATAAATCGATGGGGATTTTGTGTGTCATAAGAACAACAATTGTGACGATTCGCAAATCCACTTTTGTGGAAGGTAGCTTCATTTGAAAACATCACCTTCTCGAAAGAGCTCGCATCATGAAACTGATCATGATAGGCTTCAATTCACTTGCCCACTGACAAAATAACAGTGTGCTTTCGAAGTCACCCTTTTTTTTAATTTCAAGTTTCGTTGGTTTCCAGTGGTCTTATTGTATTCTGGCCACTTTCTAAACATGCCAGTATTACTGCTGCCAATTGCAAGCCTGGTGAAATGCGAGGGGAAGGTGGCCGGCGCTTCGCAATACGTATCTATCATGAAAAACTGAAAAATCGCGAATATGCAACACAATAACAGTCGTATAAAATCGAAAGAAAATTAAATTTTACATCAATTTATGTAAAAATTGCTATACCATTCAATTTAAAAAAAAACAAGTTATCCATGATTTTAGAGTTCGAAAATTACAGAGCCCTATTTAATAATTTTGTAATTTAAACGAAACAATTTTAAAATAAAAAACGTGTGCTTTTTCATGATTAAGACACAATAACAGTCGTATAAAATCGAAAGAAAATTAAATTTTACATCAATTTATGTAAAAATTGCTATACCATTCAATTTAAAAAAAAAACAAGTTATCCATGATTTTAGAGTTCGAAAATTACAGAACCCTATTTAATAATTTTGTAATTTAAACGAAACAATTTTAAAATAAAAAACGTGTGCTTTTTCATGATTAAGCGAAAACTGAAAACCACATCTTTCTAACTTTCGTATTTCCGGAGATATTTCCAAACATTGCAGACAGTCATTTTTTTCGAAAAACGCCATGTAACTCGGAAACGGTACAACTTAGCCCCAATGTATGCCTAACGTATTGTTATTTAAATTTAACAAGGAATCCAAAAATATAATAATATACAGGGTGTTCCATTTAAAATAATAAAATTAGTATCTACTTCCGCTACAACCGGAAGTCCGCTATTACTGAAACTAATTTTAAAATGTGTAGAATATGATTCGAGGCAACATTTGTTTGAAACATTTTTCCGAAAAAACAATAATAAATCGGCTATGGATCGTTGCATCTTAGGCTGGACACCCGGTATATAAGCAATGCTTTTTAATTGCGAGGGGGTATTTTTTCCCCTATATCTATATGCATATTCTAATCTAATTCCCGTTGTCTTGAAACCCTATTTTACTCGCATCCCTACGAAATTCGGAGAGGAATAGATCCAGGGGTTTATATAAAGAAACCGGAGGAGGTGTGGTTCAAAGATTTGAAGAAAATAATATAATTTGGGTTAACTTATGGAAAACGCAGCGGGTATATAAGAGCTGGGGACGCTTTAGTTATTGTGATGAGGACCCGATTTGCTAAAAATTGTATACACTTCTGAATTTGACACATATGGTTAGATAAATTACATTTTCAATTATCTTTAAGTATGTTTGTGATCTAGTTTAATTTATGCGTTCCTGTAAAAGTATTTATTATATGTAAATTTAAACTCCCTCAGACGTAAATCTACTGATAATATACTTGAAATAACGCACACCGCGTCTAGATCGTTATGTTTACGAGCTTAGGTGAGATACACTCAATAACTTTTACAATATAAATATTTAAGAAAACGTTCTTGTATCTACTCTAGTAGATATATATGGTGTTTATGAAATGGATACCAGATTAACGAGGCATATTCTAACTTTAGCTATTTTCACGTTCCATACTTTAGTCAGTTACGTTTTACTTGTTCTTAAGAACTTCAACACTGCTCAACGTGGACGTTTCTAAAATATTCTTTTAACCACCCCTCTGCACGCCGAATTTCTCCTATTTCTTTATTATTTTATTAAAAAATAAAGTTAATAATTTGTAAGCTTATTTTACTTAATGGTCTCAAGGCAGACAAAGAGTTGCCAGAAAGAAATTTTAAAAATTTAATTCAACTCTTTTTTTTTACTCTAAAAGTTTAACTTGTCTTTTTAATAGATCGGTATAATAGCGCCCATCGTGGGGCAAAAAAAAACGCGACTGATTCTGGACGTACAAGCACTTAAAGGCATGTATTGTAAAATCTTGTAATTTGATAATCCAGGATTTATGTTGTTGCTGTTTTTTTTTTGTTAATATGATCATATTTTCAGGTTTATACCATCAAGGGAGGTTATAAAAGAAGAACCCTATTTAGTAACGCCTTCAGATATTAAACAAGAAAATTCGGAAGGATATGGTGATGAGGATATTCTTGAAGATGAAGATCTAAAGATTCACGTACAAACACGTACAATGGAAAGGTCTTTTACGTGTAAATTTTGCGGTAAAGGTTTTGCGTATATGGCACACCTACGTACGCATTTGCGCACACATACCGGCGAAAAGCCATACGTATGTGAATTTTGCGGTAAAGGTTTTGCGCAAGTGGGAAGCCTACATACGCATTTGCGAACACATACCGGCGAAAAGCCTTACGTATGTAAATTTTGCGGTAAGGGTTTTGCGTACACTGCAAACCTAAAGACGCACATGCGTTCTCACAGCGGTGAAAAGCCACATATATGTAAGTTTTGCGAAAAAGGTTTTGCAACCAAGCAAATCCTGGAGACACATATACGCATACATACGAAAGAAAAGCCTTATGCATGTAAATTTTGTGATAAGGGTTTTGCGCGAATGGGACACCTAACGATGCATTTGCGTTCACATACCGGTGAGAAGCCCTACATATGCAAAATTTGCGAAAGAGCTTTTGCAAAGAAACATGATCTGAAGAATCACATACGAATACACGCGAAGGAAAGGCCTTACGTATGTAAATTTTGCGAAAAGGGGTTTTGTGCAAATGTCACACCTAAGGACACATCTGCGTACGCATACTGGTGAAAAGCCACACCTATGTAAATTTTGCGATAGGGGTTTTGTGCAAGTGTCACACCTAAGGACACATCTGCGTTCGCATACTGGTGAAAAGCCGTATATATGTACATTTTGCAAAACGGATTTTGCAACCAAACAAGCTCTTGAGGTACACGCACGGTCACATACGAAAGAGAAGCTTTTGGTATGTTAATTTTGTGAAATGACTTTTTCGGAAAATGGGATTCTAAATTAGGCACAACAGAGTATTGCATTATGTATAGCCATAGAGTCTGTACCCTTACAGGTTTCTATGTTGTCTTCTGGATGTTCCTTTTTGAGAATAGGAATTTATATTGTACAATAATCTGAATAAATTTTCTCCATCGTAAAATTTTACTGAAAGAATTCCTATTTCTACGACAAAATTAAGATTGATGATTCATTACGACTTGGTTTGATTTATAAACTGCAAAAGGAGATCGGTAGCAACTGCAGCTAACTTTGACCTTGAAAAAATGTCTGTCATCAAACTGTTTCCGTGATCGTTTCCGAGCAACCAGCTATTCTGGATGTGCGCCGTCGCCTAGGTGATGTACACCAAACTCCTAATCGGCTAAATGAATGCATTTGCGTACATATACCGGTGAGAAGCCATATGTATGTGAGTTTTGCAGTAAGGGTTTTGCGCAAAGGGCACACCTGTCGAAGCATTTGCTTACACATACCAACGAAAAGCCTTAGGTATATAAATGCTGTGGTTAGGTAAGTATAGTGCTATAGTGGGAAATGTCCTTGACTATAATTTCATTTCTGTTATATGTTATGTTACTCGAAAATATCATTCTCAAAAATTTATACAAAAAATGGTGGGTGTACAGTGGTTTGAGGCACATCTTTTAGAATGTGTCGAAAACAATATCTTTTTTTTTTTGTGTCTATTAGGAGGGGTAGAAGTTTCATGTTTTAGCCACAAATGCACCTTACAGCTGTCTACAGGATATCAAACAATGAACGAAATATAGGAAGCAGTTTTCGGAAGAAAAAAAAAATTAATTCTTTAAGTATTATATTAATTCTTTTTTGCCAGAAGTATAGCTTCTTTAAGGTTGATACTTTGAAGAAATATAATAACTCGAGGGTATTTCTCACTATACTAGTCCGACCACGGTCTTTGGGCGAAATTGTGTTCAAGTGCTCGAAATTCGCATACAGACACACTTTTTTTTGGTCTTTACAATAAAATAAGTATATGCAACAACGTTTGGGGTTGTTTTAAAGCTTTTTCAATTACGTAGTATAGATACAGTTATAAATTGTGAAAAGTGACATCAAAACTATTTGTAACAAACAACAAATCAGGATTGCTTTGTTTTAATGTATCTTCTTGTTTTATATAAAGATTGCGTTTGTAATATGATGTGTTGTTTTGATTATTTCGTTAAATATGAAAAACGTTCTTAATATGTTTTTTAATTAAATAAATTTATATATAAAAAAATATTGTATTTAGTTATAAAATAAATTTTAGTGATATTGTATGACTGTTTTATCATTAAATGAGTTTTTATGTTTATAAATTTGAATTATTTGGAGTATATTGCGGGTTTTCAAATTTTATTCTTTCTCTAAGATTGTTATATTATAAAAATCATAAAAATAAAAGTAAATAGCTACCGGACTTCGTAAACAATTAGAGTAATATTCGGGTATTCGGTCTGTCAAATCAAACTAAATAAATATTATTTTTATTTCGATATTTCGTTATTATTTTATAACATTTTCAGGAGACCCAAAGTAAATGAAACAAGATATAAAATTGCAATAGGTAATTGCTTACAAAGTTATAAGGTGTAATAATAGCTGACAAAACAATAAATAATTAAAACATTTAAATGCAAGGCGGATAGCATCATTAATAATCCCTTTTTGTAATTTGGTTCTAATTCAAAGATGGAAATACCACCATAATTATGCCACGGTCAGTATAGCACCCGAAATTATCTTCACTGAAAAGGTGAAAATCTCCATACCGAACAGAGACCAGGCACGTACTGAGATCACTGCTAACGAAAACTGGTACACGGATGGATCCAAATCCAGCCAGGCGACAGGAGCCGGTATTTGTGGGCCCAGTCCTAATCAAAGGATATCCATAAGCTTGGGGAAACATACAACGGTCTTCCAGGCAGAGGTATTCGCCCTTGCAGGCTGTACAGAAATGATTGCGAAAGGGGACTACATGGGGAGGAAAATTAATATAATGACTGACAGCCAGGCTGTCATTAAGGCAGTCTCGAACCCTGTAACTAGGTCAAAACTAGTTAGGGACTGCAAACAATCCCTCAATGCACTGGCACGAGACAACACGGTGTCTCTGATTTTGGTGCCGGGACATGAGGATATAAAGGGCAACGTAATAGCCGATGAACTAGCCAAGGAGGGCTCTAAGAGACACTTCATGAGTCCAGAGCCCGTATGTGGGATTACTAAGGATTCCGCAAGAAGGGAGATCTGGACCTGGTTAGATAAAGAAAGTACAAAGAAATGGAGGTCGACTGAAGGTCAACTCTATACCAAAACGCTGATAGGGGATGGGGATGGTAGTTTCTCTGATAACCTACTTAGGCGCAGTAAGAAAGAAGTTAAAACCATTACTGGGTTGATAACCGGACACTGTCCTCTGAAAAAGCATTTATACAACACAGGCCGTGTAAGTGAACCGTGGTGTAAAAGATGCGAACTACAGGAGGAAACGAGTTTACATGTAATCTGCACATGTGAGGAACTGAAGGTAGTCAATCAGAAATATTTCGGGAGAGATCTGTTGGAGCCCTCGAAGGTCCTGAAGTTTCTATTGGGAAAGATACTGGGCTTTATAGAGAACACCAAGCTGCTCGAGTGGAAATAAGAGAATCAATAAAAAATGGTACAATGAGCACCTAGCTCAAGTGCCCACCCTAACTTGAATGAATAAATGAATGAACCATCATAATTAAAACTATGTTTAAGATATTGAACATGTAGAAGAATGACGACAATCACTCCTATGTTGAACTGTTCTGTTCTTCACAATTTGCGACGTCTGATCAACATAACAACCTTGAGAGTCGGTACAAGGAATACTATATACTACATCCTATTGATTAAGAGTTGGAGTTTTATCTTTAATTTAGTGAAAATACTGCCAAGAATTGTATTTGGCAATATGTACATTTTTAAAATGGTTTAAAATGCTGTATGATTTTATTGGTCAAGCCTTCTATGAAGGGAAGTTTCTAATACTTAAATCGTAAAGTGGTTCCTTTATCTATAGGGCCATCAAACATATTAGAAGAATAAATCAATTTATTTAGGATAACCGTTATTGTAAAACATCTCAAAAAATATCTTCAAATTTTCGTCTAAAAATCTTTCATTACTAATATAAGTTTTAGTGATACCGTTGCACAAGTAACGTTTCCAGATTTTGAAATGTCGCTAGTGCATCAATGTGTTCCTGGCATCAAATTTCCTTACTTAATGGTATACTATCTTAGCATAGTTTCTTCATAACCACCTAGGTTATATGAATCCTATTCTCTCTGGTTTTGTATTAATGGGGTCATATTTCCAGGTTTGTACCATCATGCGTCAAAAATGAAGATGTAGAGGAAGATCCTTATGTTGTGACACTGATAGATTTCGAGGTAAAACCCTATTTAGAGTCAGATATGACGATGCACAACTCCAATAGGGAAGACTGCGTGAACGAGGTGCGTGGGACCATACTCCATCACCCACCGAAAGAAAGCTTTACATATGTAAATTTTGCGAAAAAACTCTTGCAAGCAAACGCAACTTGGAGGTAACACATACGAACGCACACGAAAGAAAAGCCTTGCATATGTAATTTTGCGATAAGGGTTTCGCTCAAATGGCACATCTAAGGACGCATTTTAATACGCATACTGGTGAAAGGCCTTACATATGCACATTTTGCGGTAAAGGTTTCACGACAACTACAAACCTAAGGAGACACTTGCGTGCGCATACCGGTGAAAAGCCCTATGTATGTACATTTTGTGAAAAGGGTTTTGCGGCCCATCAAGTCCTTGAGAGGCACATACGGATACATACGAAAGAAAAGCCTCACGTATGTAAATTTTGCGAAAAGAGTTTTGCGCAAATGTCAACTTTAGGGAGGCATTTGCGTACACATACCGGTGAAAAACCCTACATATGTAAATTTTGCGAAAAGGGTTTTGCAACCAAACAAGCTCTCCAGGTACACACGCGGTCACACACGAAAGAGAAGCCTTACATATGTAAATTTTGTGATAAGGGTTTTACGGAAACTACAAACCTAAGGAGGCACTTGCGTGCACACACCGGTGAAAAGCCCTATATATGTAAATTTTGCGAAAAGGGCTTCGCAACTCACCAAATCCTGCAGAGACACATACGGATACATACTAAAGAAAAGCCTTACGTATGTAAATATTGCGAAAAGAATTTTGCGCGAATGTCAACCTTAGCGAGGCACTTACGTACACATACCGGTGAGAAGCCGTACATATGTACATTCTGCAAAACGGATTTTGCAACCAAAGAAGCTCTTGAGGTACACGCACGGTCACATACGAAAGAGGAGCTTTTAGCATGTTAATTTTGTGAAATGACTTTTTTGGAAAATGGAATACTAAGTTTGACACAACAGAGTATTGCATTATATATACCAATAGAGTCTGTACACTTGGAGGTTTCTATGTTGTCTTCTAGATGTTCCTTTTTGAGATTAGGAATTTATATTGTACAATAATCTGAATAAATTTTCTCACTCAATAACTTTTGCAGCATAAATAATTAAGAAAACGTCCTTGTACCTACTTTAGTAAATATATATGGTGCTTATAAAATGAGTACCAGATTAACGAGGCATATTCCAACTTTAGCTATTTTCACGTTCCATACTTTAGTCAGTTACGTTTTGCTTGTTTCCCAGAATTTCAACACTGCTCAACATGGACGTTTCTAAAATATTCTTTTAACTTATATTATTACTAGTTCTAATGACCTGCGTGAGCTTTTTTGGTTGAAGAGTAAATTGAATTCAGATGTTTTAAATAATTTATACATTGAACGAAAAAAACTGCATAATAAATTAATTGTAGAAGCAAAAAATAAGTACTACCAAACAAAAATAAATAATTCTTCTAACAAAACAAAAACGTTGTGGAAAGTAGTGAATGACAAACTCCAGCCTCATGTAAGTAGTAACAAAAGGATCAACATTAGTAAGGATGGCGGTTTAATTACTGAACCAAATGGATTCGCTAATGAATTTGGCAATTATTTTTCTACTGCGGTGGGGGCGCTTGTGGATTCTCGGTTGGGCGCAGTCAGTTCGTTGCCTCCTGTTGTTGACTGTGGTCCGTGTTCCTCTTTTTCGTTTCAGCCTGTATGTGCTTTTGACATAGTTAGAATAGTCACTGGAATGGCCAATAAAACGTCAGCGGGCAATGACGAGATTAGCAATTTTCTACTAAAGCATATTGTTGATGAACTAGCGCATCATTTAGCTTATTTAGTTAATATTTCCTTTGCGGAGGGTCGTTTTCCGGCTTCTTGGAAGACAGCTACCGTGATACCTATCTACAAGAGAGGTAGTGAGGTGGATATAGTAAATTATCGGCCAATATCTATACTTAGTACATTTTCCAAAGTACTTGAACGCGCGGCTTATCATCAATTAGTGGGTTACCTGTCAAAACATAAAATAATTTCTAACAAGCAGCACGAATTTAGACAACAGAGATCAACTGAAACAGCCTTAATAGAATTAACTCAATATATATACTTTAATATGGATCTCCACAAACACGTAGCTGGGATCTTTTTTGACCTAACCAAGGCATTTGATTGTGTTGACCCAGAGCTTCTATGTGAGAATTATATAAAATGGAATACGAGGGTTGCCGCTTGAATGGATTAGATCTTACTTATCGAATAGAAAAATAAAGTAAAAATAGATAGACTCTTTCAATGAATTTGATATGAACTTAGGGGTACTCAAGGCTCTGTTTTGGGCCCTCTATTATTTCTCTTGGCAATAAATGATCTTCCGAACTTTATATCGGCTGACTCTCTGATAGTGTTTGCGGATGATACTTCGGTGGCGATATCTTCTGATTCCAGTGAAGAATTGCTACTTGAGGTTGAGCGGGTTATGATGCAAATGTCATCCTGGTGCAACAACAATAAATTGATTTTGAATCATGAGAAGACTGCCATCATTTATTTTCACAAACGACGAAGTCCGCCGCGCGATGATTTATTTGTAGCGTCATCTAGAGTCTTGGGAGTATTGCTAGATGAGAACTTAACTTTCGAGTCACATATTGAGTATGTAATGAAAAAATTAAATTCGACATATTACGCAATTATGCAGTTAAAATCGAGTCTTAGCACGAAAAATTTACTTAACGTTTACTACGCCCTAGCTTACTCAATTATGTCATATAATATAATAATATGGGGTCAATCTGTTAGTTGGAATAGAATATTTGTGGCTCAAAAGCGCATCATACGCCTTATATTTAATGTCAAACATCGGGATAGCTGCCAATCTATATTTAAACAAAAACAAATTCTGACTTACCCATCAATATATATTTACCGATGTGCTTTATTTGCTAAAGCAAACTTAGATAGATTTAATAAATTCTTACCAAAACATGGGTATTCTACTAGGGGTTATAATTCATGGTCAATCCCGCATCACAGTACGGCGCTGTTTCGTAAGTCTCCTGAGTTTGCATGTATGACGGTTCACAACCAACTCCCAGAAAAAATAAGAAATATTGAATCAATTAAAGTATTCAAAACGCATCTCAAGAAGTATTTTAGCGAGAACTGCTTCTACAGCTTTAATGAGTTTTTATCATCTTGATTGTCTTTTATTTTATTTTGTTTTTTTTGTTTCTTCTGTTTTTTTGAATTATTGTGTTTTGTAGTTTTATGACGCATTCAATCCAATTGTATATTGGCTATGAATAAAGATTATTATTATTATTATTATTATGATTATTAACCATCCCTCTGCACGCCGAAGCGTGCTCTAGAAGTTTAGCTTGCCTTTTTAGTAGATCGCTATAATAGCGCCCATCGTGGGGCAAAAGAAATGCGATGATTCTGGGACGTACAAGCCTTAAGGGGCATGTATTGTAAAATCTTGTAATTTGATAATCCAGGATTTATGTTGTTGCTGTTTTTTTTTTGTTAATATGGTCATATTTTCAGGTTTATACCATCAAGGGAGGTTATAAAAGAAGAACCCTATTTAGTAGCGCCTTCAGATATTAAACAAGATAATTTGGAAGGATGTAGTGATGAGGACATTCTTGAAGATGAAGATCTAAAGATTCACGTACAAACACGTACAATGGAAAGGTATTTTACGTGTAAATTTTGCGGTAAAGGTTTTGCGTATATGGCACACTTACGTACGCATTTGCGCACACATACCGGCGAAAAGCCACACCTATGTGAATTTTGCGGTAAATGTTTTGCGCTTATGACACACCTACGTACGCATTTGCGCACACATACCGGCGAAAAGCCTTACATATGTAAATTTTGCGGTAAGGGTTTTGCGTACACTGCAAACCTAAAGACGCACCTGCGTGCTCACACCGGTGAAAGGCCATATATATGTAAGTTTTGCGAAAAAGGTTTTGCAACCAAGCAAGTCCTGGAGACACAATACGCATACATACGAAAGAAAAGCCTTATGCATGTAAATTTTGTGATAAGGGTTTGCGCAATTAGCACACTAACGAGGCATTTGCGTACACATACCGGTGAGAAGCCCAACATATGCAAATTTTGCGAAAGAGCTTTTGCACAGAAACATGATCTGAAGATACACATACGAATACACACGAAAGAAAAGCCGTACGTATGTACATTTTGCAACAAAGGTTTTGCGCAGACTACCAGCCTAAGGATGCATTTGCGTACGCATTACTGGTGAAAAGCACACCTATGTAAATTTTGCGATAAGGGTTTACGGAAATGTCACACTTAAGAAAGCATTTGTATACGCATACAGGTGAAAAGCCTTATGTGTGTATATTTTGCAGAAAGAGTTTTGCTGATTCTTCAGCCCTATCTAGGCATTCGCGTACACATACCGGTGAGAAGCCATACGTATGTGAATTTTGCAGTAAGGGTTTTGCGCAAAGGAGACATCTAAGGACGCATTTGAATACGCATACTGGTGAAAAGCCCTACATATGCACATTTTGCGGTAAGAGTTTAACGACAACTACAAACCTAAGGAGGCACTTGCGTGCGCATACCGGTGAACAGCCGTGTGTATGTAAATTTTGTGAAAAGGGTTTCGCAACTCACCAAATCCTGCAGAGACACATGCGGATACATACTAAAGAAAAGCCTTACGTATGTAAATATTGCAAAAAAAAATTTGCGCTAATGCAAACCTTAGCGAGGCACTTACGTACACATACCGGTGAGAAGCCGTGTATATGTACAATTTGCAAAACGGATTTTGCAACCAAACAAGATCTTGAGGTACACGCACGGTCACATACGAAAGAGGAGCCTTTGGCATGTTAATTTTCGGAAAATGGGATACTAAATTAGACACAACAGAGTATTGCATTATGTATAGCCATAGAATCTGTACACTTACAGGTTTCTACGTTGTCTTCTAGATGTTTCGTTTGGAGAACATAAATTTATATTGTACAATAATCTGAATAAATTTTCTCCATCCTAAAATTTTATTTTTTTGAAAGAATTCCTATTTCTATCACAAAAGATTGATGATTCATTACGACTTGGTTTGATTTATAAACTGCAAAAGGAGATCGGTAGCAACTGCAGCTAACTGTCAGTTGACCTTGAAAAAATGTCATTGTCATCAAACTTTTTCCGTGAACGTTTCCGAGCAACCAGCTATTCTCGATGTGCGCCATCGCCTAGGTGATGTATACCAAACTCCTAATCGGCTAAACGAATGCTACAGAAGCTGATACTTTGTGCTGGGACAAACGCAAAGTTTACTCACCGCTTAGACAGATACAATAAATGGAAATTCTTGCTGTAGGTATCTGCAATTACCAGCAGCATGGTTGCTTAGCACATAACGCATTACGTACCACCGTACTAACTAGGTATCTAAATTTCACACCGTAATCTATTTAATTCTTTAGCAGCATTACTAAAAAAAATCTCACCATTCGACCGACTCACTATCCCTAATATGTGTTTCTCGTCGCGGCCAATTTAACCCCATACCTAATGCCCTAACTTCCGTACGCGACCAGCACTCATCAGTGAGTGGACATTCAAATAAAACATGATCCGCTGTATCTATCCCACCACATTCACAATACGAATCATTAACCCTCCTAAATCTGCATAAATATGATTTAAAATTACCGTAACCGGTTATTCATTCTACAGCCTGATATGGAAAATTAACCCTCATTTCCCTAAAACGCATAACGTTACCGATTTCCTAGTCTATCTATCATTCAAAGTAATACCCCACCTATCGCACCAATCATTGTCAAGTTTATCCCAAAACGCTTTTTTAACTGCGCTAGTCGAAATTAACTCATACCTAATTCACCCACTATCCCTGTAGATAACGCCTGCTTTGCTAATTGGCCCTTCTCTCCTCCACCGATTGTACCTACGTGAGTCTTAGTCCAAAAGGTTTTGCACCTTTCTCACCCAACATATCCCAAGCATCTCGTAATAAATCAGTCGGATTTTTTAAAGTCCTTTTTAATTTTATATTTTGAAGGTCTAAATTCTATTTTTGGTTTTCTTTCTTCTTGGAATTTCTCCTATTTCTTTATTATTTTATTAAAAAATAAAGTTCATAATTTGTAAGCTTATTTTACTTAATGGTCTCAAGGTAGACAAAGAGTTGCCAGAAATTTAAAAAATCCAATTCAACTCTTTTTTTTACTCTAGAAGTGTAACTTGCCTTTTTAATAGATCGCTATAATAGCGCCCATCGTAGGGCAAAAAAAAAAAACGGACGTACAAGCACTTAAAGGCATGTATTGTAATACCTTTTAATTTGATAATACAGGATTTATCTCCCTGCTATTTTTTTTTGTGTTAATATGATCATATTTTCAGGTTTATACCATCAAGGGAGGATATAAAAGAAGATCCCTATTTAGTAACGCCTTCAGATATTAAACAAGAAAATTCGGAAGGATATGGTGATGAGGATATTCTTGAAGATGAAGATCTAAAGATTCACGTACAAACACAGACGATGGAAAAGTCTTTTACGTGTAAATTTTGCGGTAAAGGTTTTGCGCAAAATGCGCACTTAAGTACGCATTTGCGTAACACACACCGGTGAAAAGCCTTACGTATGTAAATTCTGCGGCAAGGGTTTTGCGCAAGTGGCACACCTAAGTACGCATTTGCGCACGCATACCGGCGAAAAGCCTTACGTATGTAAATTTTGCGGTAAGGGTTTTGCGCAAACTACAAACCTAAAGACGCACATGCGTTCTCACACCGGTGAAAAGCCGCATATATGTAAGTTTTGCGAAAAAGGTTTTGCAACCAACCAAGTCCTGGAGAGACACATACGCATACATACGAAAGAAAAGCCTTACGCATGTAAATTTTGTGGCAAGGGTTTTGCGCAAATGGCACACCTAAGGATGCATTTGCGTTATCATACCGGTGAGAAGCCCTACATATGCAAATTTTGCGAAAGAGCTTTTGCAAATAAGCAGGATCTGAAGAATCACGTACGAATACACACGAAAGAAAAGCCTTATGTGTGTACATTTTGCAACAGAGATTTTGCGCACGCTACGAGCTTAAGGACGCATTTACGTACACATACCGGTGAAAAACCCTACATATGTAAATTATGCAAAAGGGCCTTTGCAACCAAAATTGTCATGGAGAGACACATACAGACGCATGCGAAGGAAAAAGCTTATATTTGCAAATTTTGCGCCAAAAGTTTTACACGACGTACAGATTTAACGACACATTTGCGCCAGCACAAAAAAGATTTATCTCCAATTCAAATTTGAGTCGGCACCAATGTAGAAGGGTGTCTTAACCACAGTTTTGTCTAAGTGCTAAGTCTCTTGCTGTTTTGCGAATGGCCTCGGGACATTTCTTGTGAGCCAAATTAATACATAACCCTTATATCTGAATAAATGTTCTTCTTTCTAAAATTCTGTTTGATTTTGTAACATTTCTCTGTGTTGATTTTAACCTGTTTTGTTACGTTTGTAACGAAAATTTCATTATGTATTTTTTGTACTCATATTGCATAATAGGCAACCTCATGCACTCAAAAGCATGTGCAAGGCACATACAAATATAATACTACTTGAAAGCGTTTAGACCATTGCACATTCGAAGACTTTCAGGTTGTATAGGAGTTGCCATTTTGATGCATGCCGTGTCAAACAGATCAACTGTTGCTGGAGTATTTTGTTTTGAGAGGCTTATAAATCGTATTCTTTTTAATCTTATTCTTGCATTTTTGTAGTTATATTGCAACATTTTATATTTACAGTGTTGTTTAGACTAAAGTTTTTTAGTAAGTGGTACTTTATTAATATGAAGTTATGGAATAATAAGTTATATATAAAAAAAATATGCCGCTGGACTGGTTTTTAATATTTGTTAAGGCAGCTCAAATGTGATGACAACATTTAGTGTGGTTTGTGGTGTTATTATTGTAAATCTATAAATGTGAATTATCATTTGTGTTGCAGACTATCTTGTTGTGTATCTGGAAGTGAAAGCATTGGCAGATTAAGTGTTACTCCTGGTAGTGACACCAATTTCCATCAGTAGGAGCCAATTATAATCTATTTGTTATGAGTATGTGGTATAACTTTATCCATTGTGAATTGTGCTTATTACCCGTATAACTAACGTCTTTACAAACCCACGTAAATGAAGTCATGCCTCATGCTTAGATCAAGAATTTCGTTATTACTGTAGTTTTCTTGAAAGAAATTGCAATAAGTTATACTATTAGCGTGGATCTCTAGGTGAGATCTGATGAACAACTGATACTTTGTATGGATACATATGCAAACCACGCTTCAAAATTCTATGAACGGTACTGGAAGATACATTCATTTGAGATGATAAACGGTAAATTTTTAAGATGGGGGACAATTCACAGAATACATTTCTTAAGGGGAATTTTTAGGGGGTATTTTTAAAAGTTACTATATTCGTTAAAACGTAGTCTTATAGATAAACAGCAAAATTTTATCTTCAAATAAATCTTTTTTATAAACTCATATTTTCTTTAATTTCTATAATTTGTCAACCTTTAGCATTATCTAGTGATAAGTAAGATACCCCGAAACTAGGAATTAATGAATCCCAAATAACCAATTTTAAATGCTAACTTACGGCAATTATATTTAGTAACTTCAACGTTGAAACATAAAATGACCTGATAGTTTGTACTACACCAAGAGTTATTTTAATACTTTTACGTCGAATTCACTAAAAATATCGACAGAAAATCTAAATTTAGTTATTACTAGGGAATTAATGACCTTTGATAATTGTAATATAATGTAAATTTCAAATGCAATTTTTTTTGGGGGATAAAATGCTTGATGAAGGGACATTTTAGACACCATCTAGGGGGAAGTACTTTCTGGCGGTTGGCGACGCTGTTTGACATGTCACATACGACATTTTTATATAGGCTTTTGTATGAAATTGCGCCTGACACAAGAATTGTATCACAAATATTGAAATATTATTATTTTAAATAATAAATAAAGATAAATCAATAAATAATAACTATTTTATTTTTAAATAAAGTTAACAACCTTTTAAAATATAAATTACCAGTTGGCATTTATGTATAATAAATTATTTTATATATCTGTATTAGGAAATTTTTATAAAACTAAACCTTAAAAACATTTTAAACACTATATCCGAGTATAAGAGTTCTGGAAACCGACTCTATACCTATACTCGATTAATATTCGATTAAGTTCCGAAACATCATAACTGGTTTCCATTCTATCTAGCGTTGTGAAATACTTTCCAAACATAAGGTGGGATTCTATGCATATCTGTAGCGCCTGAAAGGGTTATCTGTAACCCCATAAGCATCTAAAATACATGCTTATACATTTACACAGAACCTTAAAGGCGCTACATCTATGTATAGAATTCTACCAGTACTCTAATGTTTTATTTACAGTGGTTTACAGTGACCTGAAAGAATACCTATTAATATACGAATATTGTTTATTGAATATTCGGGTTGATGTATTTTGTAATATGATATTTATATTTATTTATTATTGATATTTATAGAATTAATTTTTAATTTCTCCCTAGCGGTGCTGCTAGCGCCATCTGTTGACCAATAGCATTTTCATAGTAGTTCCTTATTATCACTGCCTGTATTTCGTAGTAGTTTCTCTCTCTAACATAGGGATTTAGCGATTTTAATCGGTAAGATCTTGGTATCGAAAGGGATACCGATTTTTTTATTTAAAAGTGTTGTTAGCATGTGTGACTGTGAGAGTTATATGTACACATCTACTGAAGGTAGGATTTCACATTTTCAACGCATTTTTATACATATTATCGAGACTGCGATGGTTGTATCATTTTGTTTTTATATTTTTCTATTTGATTCTTTCCTTCTCGTTTACTGACGTACTAGTAGATTCACGGGTAAGAATTCTGAATCAGAATTACTGATTTGGTGATTTATACGCACATTAACGGAAAGAACATGTCTGGCTGAGCCTAAAATATCTATTCTTTCTTTGAGCAAATGAAAAAAAATGTACTAAAAACTGTGCTGAAAAAGTGCTATTTCGAGGTTATGTGCGGAACGATTTTGACAGATATAACGTGTGCTAGCGGTGATGTGGAAGGAAAAATTACTAAAAGTAACGAAAATATAAGTAAAATGGAGGCTAAATAATACAAGTTCGTTTGTTACGCTATTGTTAATGATATTATGGAAGCGTTTGATACAATATTCTGTTCTTATTTGTTTGAAAGTACGTTTTTGCATATTTTCAACTGTGTAATTTGGTAAAAATTATTAATTTTCATATTTCTTATTATCCGTTTCTTATAATAATTTAAGGGGGCTACAAATAATAAAAACATTTCTGTGAAGAGATGCGAGTTTGACGAAATTTAAATTGTTAGATTGGCGCGGCCTGTTTCAAAGTTGTTTGGGCGAAAAATAAATGTATATATTTGTATAATTGTGTAAGTACTTGGGATGTGTCACGTGGTCAAGTCGAATGAATCATGTCGTTGCGTCAGTTGCTATTTTTTGTCAGTGTGTGTGCAGTGGTCGTATATGAAATCGAAATCGCTTTTTTAGAGGGGAATTTTGAAAGAACAAAGTTTTGTTTTAGAGGAAATTATTACATAAAATATTATTATTATTATTATTGCATCAATAAAAATAATATAACTTTTAATTTTTAGTGTTTTTTTTTT